>APFE031640732.1:0-11394 GCA_000404065.3 Pinus taeda
AAAAGAGTTTTAAGCAATGGATATTCTCTCACCTTTTCTAAATTGTGATCTTGTAAGTTACTATCCACTGGGCAAAATGATAATGAAGAGATACTTGCCAAAAATGATAATAGGGAAAGAAAATAAGATTATTGTGAAAGAAATGAAACAATATATTTTCATGACCCATTTTTCATAAGTGAAACACATCACTCAAAGGCATTATATATATGTTTTATAATATATTATAGTTATTGATTTTGAAAATAAGGATATTAATTGGCTTTAAATGTTTTAATAAACATACACATTGGTATTGAAATTTGTTATTTTTTCTATACAATAATGTTTAAGATATGTTTAAGTTAATAACAATTATAATGATATAATATTTAATGTTCATTTTATAGTCCCTTTTCAAAACCATGTCAAAACATTGAAATGAAAATATTAAATATATATTATAATTTATAATTTTCTTAACCTATTATTATTTTTAAATTATTATTCAAACAATTGTACTATCTTTATTATATTTAACTTTTTAGTAGACACACCAAAAATATGCTCCAAAATTCCTTTGATAGTTGAGGAAAAACTACAACCACTGCTATGTTATTAATAATTTAATACTTTACATATTGTCCGAGAGTCTTAGAAAAGGACACAAAATACCACTATTTCACTAGTATAGCCGAAGGAGGGGTATACAACCTTTTTTTAAGCATATATCATTCCTATGTTTTCATAAAAAAAGGATATTTTAGAAATATTTCTATCATGTTTGCTATATTAAACTTTTAAGTGGACCCACCAAATAATCCTCCAAGTGTTTGGTAGAACCACGATGTTATGTTATTCAGGATTGGGTAAAACCATATGGATGATATGATATTCACGATTTAATAATTTACACGTCATCCCAAAGCCATAGAAAATAATACAAAAGCCCACCATAACCCTAGGGAAGCATATTAAAACATGACTCGTTCTTCCTTTTATCATATGTCATTCCCAAATTAATTTAAACATTGATCGAATGAATAGTAGTAGATAAGGGTAAGGTGAAAACTCTTAGCAAATTTGGAACATCAGTCTTACAATTAGCGAGAAAAGAAGGTGATTGTTAATTTTTTCTAATTTAATAGTGCCATGGATCGTTATGTTATTGTTGAGGAGTTGGGAAAAGGAACTCATGCAACCATTTGGAAGACAATGGATAAGGTCACGGGTAAATTTTTGGCCATGAAGAGAGTATTTATATTTTATTTATGTCCTACTTTAACTGGGTCTTCTGAATGTGTTGTTCAATTCATCAATGATTTCTTGCATGTATCTTCAAGAAATTTTGAGTTGAGCTATTGTTTTCTTCCATTCTGGTGAGTTATATGATTTAGCGTGGATTTTTCTAAATCTGGTTGACTACCAAATTTAGCCATTTTATCCAATCTATATCCAATTCTATCCATTCCACTATTTGCAGCTTCAACTCATTCATGCTTTGATTTTTTGTTTTAGTAGTGTTGTCAGTTTGGTGGTTTCGCACAAAATATGGTGTAAATGCAAACTTTGAGTGTTTTTTATCCATTCAGACAAAAGCCTTCAAACATTAATTTTAGTACTCTATTTAATATGGATTAAGCACCAATTTTCCCTTTAGCATAGGACCAAAGTGTTTTCCATAAATAAAGCACTGCTAATTATAACTCCATTGGGCCCATTTTCCGCTAAGCCCCGAGAGATTATTTCATTTTAAAATTTCTCCATGCTCTTGTCTTAGTATTTAGTTTGGTCCCCTACACTATTTCTCTTTTAAGCACAATCTAGGATTATGTGTCCATGCAGGTCCACCATTGGTCTACATGTGTCATTCCCATTAGTCCCAGTGCTCCACTTTATACACGCCACCATCTCCCAGTCTTTTATCAGCTCGAAGCATCCTCTATTGCACTCACTTGAAACTTTCTGGTAATCTACACATCATCCAAAAGCCTTAGAAAATAATACAAAAGCCCACCATAACCCCAGGGAAGCATATTAAAACATGACTTGTTCTTCTTTTTATCATATTCCATTCCCAAATTGA
Source organism: Pinus taeda (assembly GCA_000404065.3). Classification (NCBI taxonomy): domain Eukaryota; kingdom Viridiplantae; phylum Streptophyta; class Pinopsida; order Pinales; family Pinaceae; genus Pinus; species Pinus taeda. The sequence continues at coordinate 2,066 of APFE031640732.1, forward strand.
TCTAAACATTGATTGAATCGATAGTAGTAGATAAGGGTAAGGTGAAAACTCTTAGCAAAGCTGGAACATCAGTCTAATAATTAGTGAGAAGAGAAGGTGATTGTTAATTTTATCTAATTTAAAAGTGCCATGGATCATTATGTTATTGTTGAGGAGTTCGGAAAAGAAAATCATGGAACCATTTGGAAGACAGTCGATAAGGTTATCAGTAAATTTTGGGCCATGAAGAGAGTATTTATATTTTATTTATGTCCTGCTTTAACTAGGTCCTCTAAATATGTTTTTCAATTCATCAATGATTTCTTGCATGTATCTTCAAGAAACTTTGAGTTGAACTATTGTTTTCCTCCATTCTAGTGAGTTATACGATTTAGCGTGGATTTTTCTAAATCTGGTTGACTACCAAATTTAGCCATTTTATCCAATCTATGTCTAAGTCTATCCATTCCACTATTTGCAGCTCTAACTCATTCATTCCTTGATTTTTTGTTTTAGTAGTGTTGTCGTTTTGGTGGTTTTGCACAAAATATGGTGTGAATGCAAAATTTGAGTGTTTTTTATCCATTCAGACAAAAGCCTTCAAACATTAATTTTAGTATTGTATTTAATATGGATTAAGCACCAAATTTCCCTTTAGCATAGGATCAAAGTGTTTTTCATAACTAAAGCACTGCTAATTATAAGTCCATTGGGCCCATTTTCCCTTAAGCCCTGAGAGATTATTTCATTTTAAAATTTCTCCATGCTCTTTTCTTATTATTTAAGTTTGGTCCCCTACACTATTTATATTTTAAGTACAATCTAGGATTATTTGTCCATGTAGGTCCACCATTCGTCTACATGTATCATTACCATTGGTCCCAGTGCTCCACTTTATACACGACACCATCTCCCAGTCCTTTATCAGCTCGGAGCATCCTCTATTGCACTCACTTGAAAATTTCTGGTGTCTGGAAGATAAGATGATGTGTCATGGTGGGAACCACTACCGCACTGTGAACTAATCAACGACTAATCGAGGTGATCTGTCTCTAACAAATTCCACATACACTCAGTGCCCAATGAGTTGAGAGATCTTCGTATGCACCCCTTATAATTGAATCTAAGGAAAATCTTCTGGGGTGATGTCATTCTGATGTCACTATTTCTGCGTGGTACCATTTGAATGGTGACACATGTCACTCATATTTGGCCCCTCTAACCATCTGAAAAAATTAAAAAGGTATGTCATGTGTCCCTAGGTCTTACTTCATACTAACATCCTCTCAAATTGATAAAATATTGTCGCACGTATTCCTTTGATTTTTGCATGTTATTTTGAGTACAAAGGCAAGAGGGGTTCCTAGGCCTTCATTTTACAAAATTTTCTTTATTATATTTTTCAAAGAAAAAACCATTGGATTCAAGCTTTACAACATTGACTACCCTACTACCTTTCTATTGGTCCAATGTTATTGATCTACCATGTCTTCCTGATCTTAGATCATCCCGACTTCCCCTTCTTTACACATGGCTTAGAATTTCCATGGAATGCCTCCTCTACTGACATGGATCTTGTGATGACCACTATAGAACTTCTACCGATGAGATCTTTTTCCGTTGTTTTGTGGACTGCCCACCCCACCTAGGCTTATGTCATCTTGGTTGTTCCCTTTACGTGTATCTATAATAACATCAAGGGAACTTCCCTGAAGGTGATCTATATAGTGGGTATTCCTACAATTATACTACACCAATTAAATTCATGTAATCGCTACTAAATCCTCCCAAGTTTAAGCCATCCCGAACATTCCCTTTGTGTGAAAATTTGAAGCATCTGGGAAAAATATTTCCAAAATGAGTTTTTATAAGGATCTCCACGATTGGCCAATAAAAAAAAATCACCATTGAATTGTTAGACCAAATTCTCTCAGATTTGAGCTTAGTTTTTCTTCCAACTATGTCGACTACTAAACTACAAGAACTAGACGTTTCAACTTTAAATATGTAGTTGAGTTTTGGGGTACATAAATTTGACGGGAAATAACTTGTAATCTAGGAGGATTTTAGCAGACATCCATAAACAACTATAGATATCTTTGAGAGCTCTATCCATCTAAGTGGGTTCCACTTGCTTTTGAGGTTGTTTTCTAATTTATAAATGGCTCTAAAGTATCTACACCTTAATAATTATTTTCCTTTTCCATACATGTGGTCATATTCATTCTTCTTCCAATATTCTCTTATTTTTCCATTTCATTAGCTCTATCAAAATAAACCTCCATTGACACGTGTGATATAAACCTCCCTCATATGCCAACAACATCTTTTACAATGACAACATTTTCTAACAGTCTACCCATCATATTCTCTTCCTTTGCAACCAATGAAAACATATTTCTAACAATATCCCACTTTCACATTTGTGGAAACACTTTAAACAAACAAAAACACATCACCAGTAATCAAGTAAAGATAAGTGTACTTTCCTTTTCTTCTCTTATTCTTTGTAGATGTTTCTCCCCCTATGATGCACTTATCCTTTATGTACATTTACTGTAATGTACTTCTCCCTTTTGTTGTTTTAGTTTGGTTCATCTCCTCCCTCTTTCGTTTTATTTGATATACTTCTCCCCCCTTGAGATCAATGGAAAATATACTAACATTGTCCCCTTATTAACAAACTCCCCCTATCTTGTTGATCATGTAGGCCTATAAAATACTTCTTCTTACGCTGATAACTTTAGATATCTTTGAGTTGATCTAAGTAGCTTCCTTTCTTCCCTATGGAGAATATTGAGTTGAAAGGAGAGGATTAATTACTCCCAATCTCATCCTCAAGTAGTCAAGAGGGATTTCTTTCTAAAATAACACATACGTATCCAACTGAGCAAGGAGAAAAATCATTCCTATTGGTTTTCTCAGCTAGGATTCATTCATAATAGTTCCTCCCTATACACATACACATGACCTCTAGAAATAACAACAATCTATCTTATGCATGACCATCACCATTGTCTTATCAAATAATAAACAACAACCTATGCCACTTAGATGTGCTTATATGACAAATATAAAGGGGCTCTCAACAATGTATGCTTAAACCAACTGCGCGACATATACTTTACTTGGAAAACTTCTAATGGCAGTAGAATCACTGCATTAAATTATACTAAACATGAAAATAAGCATGTTAATCAAGACTATTTCAAAAACACTTGGATTGACAATCACCTACTAATAATATGATTACAACGCTCTGAAAAAAGTTTAATGACACTTGATATTGATTGTTAATACTTGATACCAAGTGTTAATACCTTTTATATCAAGATACAAATAGTTTAATTGATACCATTGATACCAAATGTTGAACAATTTATGACTAAGGGTTGTTCCATTGTTATCATGCTCTTTTCACCACAAATTTGATGTTTGATCCTAATTACTAATTGGAGTAATCTTAAGGAATCATAATAACCACACCATTCAACATATATGAAATATAAACTTTGACAATTCAAGCAACATTAATATGCAATAAACACCATTAGCCTTTGTCTTCGATGATTATCTTTTAGAACCAAACAACTATACCAATTTATGATACCAATCATTAATGGAATAATCTAATACCAAAATGTTTACTTGAATACACTCCCTTTATGGTTATGGTCACTCTTTGGCACTATAAATTATTTAAACATACTTGCACAAGACAAACAAGAATTGGTTGTAAAAAGTTCATGATCCCTATTCTTTCATCATCATCTATACTCAGTCTATCAATATAATTTGGAAAAAACATTAAATCAACCATAATACTCAACAAAACTAGTCTCATTCAACTTTATAAACTAGAGGCTAAAAGGGCATACTTCCATTATCCTTCAGATGCATTACTTGGCATGTTTCTTTATTCTCATTGCATCTATTCTTTCTAGATTCTCTTGAATCCAACTTCTGCTTTTCAATGAAGAGGAGAAAGGGATCTACTTCCCTTGAGAAAATTATCTCTCTCTTCCTTCCACATATGGATATGCTTATGTGTTACTTAGTAAACTCCATGAGTTGGTTTCCTAAGTTGATTTGATACTCTTAGCTGATTGAGAAACATCCTACCATAGTTTAATCATATAAAACATTAACCATTCCACTTATTAGCACCAATTAAATTCAATCTTAAAAATATCTATTTCTCTTCATTTTCACTATATGTGCTTGCTTTCCACCTATACTACTTTGGAGAATTGTCTGGGCTATGACTACTCCTTTTATCTAATTGAAGTATTTTTGTGTTGCTAGTTATATGACATACATCAACCATAGGAATTCCAAGTTGTTATATACTAATCTTATGCTAATAATATTCAAAACCATACGCTAATTTCTTGCCTCTATGAACCATTCAACCTACCTCTCTTAGGATTGTTGTAATAACTCCTAGGTGACTATCCTTTCTCACTACCAACATGATCCACACATCTATTCAACTTGCTCTGTAAACGAAGTGTATTGTTTCCAAGTTTTCACATAGTTTCTTTGTGCCCATAAGTTCCACACCCATAGGATTCAACATTGATCAAGAAGGGGGAAGGAATTATTATTACCGAATATTCTTCTCACCCAACTTCTTGGACCAATACTCATTGTCTTAGTTTTATTGACCCACTGATAATTTTTCCTTTGAGGGGAAAGGTTCTATCTGCACAGTTGTTCAAATTTCTTTGATCAAATCACAATTCTTGTTTATATAGGTCATTCCACCTTTGTTGTTGCACCTTATTTTTCCTTTCTCAAAACTTGGAGGAAAAGTGCCCTGCATTTCCACAAAGAAAACATGTGAGTGGTTTCACACCTTTGTATTTAACTCTGAAAGTTTATTTGTCTTCTTGTTGCTACATTAGATTTTTTGTGCATTCCACAATTTTTTGTCTTAAAATGATGATGGATATTGCTGATATCTTTGTTGAGTAAAAATAAATAAAAATAAAAAATAAAAAAAATCCAATCTATGTGGGGGCTTCGTCTACCTCAAATTTCATCAAAAGCATTAGAGCTATTTTCATGATTCTAAATTTTCAACGAATACTCTTTTAATATAATTATATAAACTTCTAGTTTCTGATTTGAGGTTTTAAGGCTATTGATCTCCTCAAAATTCGATATGATTTTCCTTCTTAAATGAATATTTTCTTCAATGCCTTCCAACTCAGTAGAGAAGCTACTAAAGCAAAACAAGTGCTTATTCTACTCACAATGTATTGAATATATTATTCGCTTTCTGTCTCTAGGGATTCTTCTACTGACACATGAGATGTTCTATCTACCTCTCTACTAAGAGGGGACCCAACGACTTCTTGAATAGTGTCTAGATATACTATTCCTATTAAGGTATTTCTTTCTTCACTAGTACTAAATGAGCAACTTTCTCTTTCACCGGTACTTCCAATTGAGAAACAAAATGATAAATGGACTATTTTTCTACAACGAAAAAAACAACTTACTTGTAAATTACATCTCATTTGTATCCTCTATGTGTTGATCGATGACTTAGCCTCTTGATATAGGTGTATTATCCTCTAATTTGGGATCTTAAAAACTCTTTGAAACTTTGGTTGATCCATTCTTTAGAGAAAGACTCTTGACATCACATGCAACTTGTATGTCTCTATCATAGGTGGACTCTGACTCATTCCATATTTCTTTGGCGATCTCACAACAGATTAGTTTCTAAATATTTGACATGGACAACCCTCTCAAGATTTCCTCCATGACCTGTTCATCAACCTCATTATCTGTTAATCCATTCTCCACGAATACCCATACATTAAAATCAAGAGATTAAAAGAACATTATCATTCTTACCTTCTAAGTTGTATAATTTTACCCATTCAAAAATGAAACTCTATGAGAGGAAATCTAGTCCTATTTCTCCATGATCCTTGATCTTCCTTCCAGTTGTTTAACCGATCCTGAAGGATCCTTGGATTTGACACCAATTGTTAGAAACAATGGGTACTAGAATAATAATGAGGGGGGAAGGTGAATCAGTAGTGTGACCACACTATACAACTCTTGACAATTTATATTGTTCAATAACTTTATCAACCACTCATGTAATTAGCATCATAACTCAGTTATGTAAAAAATAACATCATAAACATTTTCATACACATGTGAAAGCCATATATAAGACATAACATTCCTTTTATTTCTTTGGGAAATACAAGATTCAAATTTCTATTACATCATTACCCCACAAGCTTTCACTTCTAGGTAAATTGGCTACTAAAGAAGGGAACTTCTATCCCTACTCATTTATCAACCTTCACTAAAAGGTGAAACTTCCCCTTCTCCTTTATTAGTCACTACTGAAAGGGACTATTTTCCCTCCTCATCTATCATCGACAAAAATAAGGGACTATTGCCCTACTCATTTATCAACCACTGTTGAAGGGGACTATTTCCCCTAGAATGCATGTTATCACTTGCGAGCCCTGCTGATCCATATTTCATCCATTTTAAAACTGATATGAATAGGACACTTTATTTCATAAACAAATAAATTTATCTCTTCAATCACTCACCATACCCACCATAGAAACAAATTCAAATATTTATGAGAATTGATTAAATCACCAAACACACCAACAACATCAATCCTTTGTAATTACTAATTTCACCATAAAACATCTTTGTTGAATGAATTAAAACATTGTTTGGTAATTCATTTTTTCCTTCTCAAACCCCTTTCTAACATCAAAATTAATATTTTATTCACCCCTAATGCATACTAACATTATTCACACCAGTAGAACCAACACAGTTGCACACACCTTCTAAATTTAGAAGTGATTATAGAGGAATTTAGAATGAGATTTTTAGTTCTTTGGTATTTAGTTATCTTTAACCCTTTGCTTGCATGAATATTTATTTTTTCTCCTTTTTCCCTTCTTCAATTATGTCATTTCAATGTGTTATTAAAGTCATCAATCATTGCTTACTTGTTTCTTAAATAAATTCTAAGTCAATATATTATTTTCCTTCATTTCGGTAAGTCATGGAATTTAGTAGGGATATTTCTAAATTTGGCTAGGCACAGAATTTCCAATTTTATAGAATTTCCATTTTTACTAGTGTTGTCGGTTTGGTGGTTTCACACCAAAGGTGGCATAAATGCCAACTTTAAGTGATACCGACTCATTCACATAAAAGCCTTCAAATATTATTTTGAATGCAATATTGAATATGCCTTAACCACCAAAATTATGCTAAGTTTCATTTCCAACTCATCCATACTTAATCCCTCTAGCAGAGGCCCAATGTGCTTTTGTATATAAAACATCATCAATTATAACTCCAATGTGGCAATTTTACCTTAATTCCTGAGGGAATATATTATTTTACAATTTCTCTGTGCACTTGTCTTGGACTTTATTTTTTGTCCTTAGCTCTATATTTATTTGTGTTATGATCTTGGATAACATATCCTTGTGGGTCTTCCCTTACTCTAATTAAGCCATTCCCATTGGTTCTTGCACTCCCTTTGTACATGTTGCCACACCCTGATGCTCTTTCAGCTCAGCGTAAACTTTGTCATGCTTTCTTGAAACCTTGCGGGGTCTTAGAAAAAATATTATGTTTCCCTGTGGGAACCACTTCCATGCTGTGAGCCAATCAATGAACAGTCGGGGTGATCTGTGTCTTACAGCTACCAAATACACTCGAAACCTAGTGAGCATGGAGCTCTTCACTTGCATGCCTTATAATTCCTTTCTAGGACAACATTTTGGAGTGATGTCATGATTACATCATATATGTTACCATATGGTTCCATATAAGTGGTGGCGTATATCACTCATATTTAGCTCCTTCGATCACATGAAAATGCCGAAATTGCATGCCATGTCTCCCAAAGTCTAACATCATGTTGATGTCATCTAAAACCAATAAAATATTCACACACATCTTCCTTTTATCTGTACATTCTATTATGAGTATGAATATAAGAGGGATTCTTGGGCATTTGTTTTGCAACAATTTCTTTGTTAAAATTTTCATAGTAGAAGCCACTAGATTGAAGCTTATTACAACGTCAATTTTCGTGACTTCCCAATTGCCTTTCTATTGGTCTTATGTTACTACTCTTCAAGATATGCCTAACCTTACATCATCTTGTATGTGTCTCCTTTGCACATACCTTAGCAGTTTCAAGTAAGGCCTTCCACAGTGACATGACTATGGGGAGCACTGCTGGAGAAATTCTATAAATTAGAGCTTTTACTTCCATTTTGTGGACTATGCACATTTTCTGAGTACATCATCCCAATTGTTCCTTTTGTACACAACTTTGATACCATACACGAAATTGCAGCGTATGTGAGTTCTATAATGGGGACCTCCCATAATTATACTTTGCCATTCAAACTCCCACAACTACTACTAATTCCTCCCAAGACTACGTCATCCCACGCATTCCTTTTCTATGTGACTTTGAACCATTGAGGGAAACTCCATTTGGGATGAGTTGTTATAAGGGTCTCTACCATCGGTTAATAAAAGTGTTTTCACCATTGTACTATTAAGTCATGTCCTCCCGACTCTATGTTCAACTACTCTTCAAACTATACCTGACTGGTAAATTGTCAACAACTAGCCATTGTTTCAACTTTAATTCTACACCTTGAATTTTGGGGTAAATAACTTTAATGGGTGATAAATTCTAATCTAAGAGGCTTTTAGCAGACTTCCATATACCACAAAAAAATATTTTGAAGTCAGTTCCACGTGCACTTGAGTTGATGTGTTATTCTATAAATGGTTCCAAATTCTTTGTACCTTCACAATTCTTTTCACTTGAGGTGATCTGTTATTCTAGAAATGTCTCCAAATTCTCTATGCCTCCATAATTAATTTCCTTTTCCATACATGTGCTCATCTCAATTCTTCTTGCGATCTTCTCTGTTTTTTCCATTTCACTACCTTTGATCTAGATAAATCACCATTGACATATGTGACATCAATGACCTAATGGAAACATCTTTGTCAATACTTGTCTAGCATCCTTGTTATGCCAACAACGCCTTTGACAATGGCAACATATTCTAACAATCTACCATCATCTTCTTTGCCTTTTCCATCAATGATAACATATTTCTAACAAAATGTATAGTTTTAAATAAAAATATAAAAAATATATATATAACATGTTTTAATTGCTTGACGAAGTGAACTACACTTGGGACTAAAACTACATTATATATATATATATATATATCATTCCTTTTTTCTTTGCAAAATTCTTTAAAATATTCAAAAGTTGTTTTTTGGCATTTTATATATCTTAC
>APFE031640739.1:2885-25518 GCA_000404065.3 Pinus taeda
AATACATATTTATACATGCCGAAGCATCCAATACCATGGACCGAAAAACCATCGCGTCCAAAACCATGGACCGAAAACCATCGCATCCAAAAAACATGTGCGAAAAACATGCACAAAAACATAGGTGGGTCCGCCCAACCTAACATAGGGTCAAAAACCAAAATTTTCCGGGGCGCTGCCCCGGACCCCATAAAGTAGGGTTATAGGTACCCCTCAAACCCCCTGTTAACTATGTGGAAAGAATATAACACAACCCAACATGCTGGAGCGGAGGAGCGGGAGCGGAGTCATGTGCAGCGAAGGAGCGGGGGTTTCAAGGGATCGTTTGCGGGGGTTTCTGAGGTACATTGCTGGAGCGGAGTCGTGTGCAGTGGAGGAGCAACGAGCTTTTGAGGAGATGTAACAGGTTCGCAGGTGTGAGCTGAAGCGGAGGAGCAGGAGACGAGTCATTGTTGCAGGGGTCTTCTGAGGTGCGTTGCTGGAATGGAGCAGGAGGGGATTCAAGCGCAGCGGAGGAGCGGGGGTATCAGGGGATCGTGCAGGGGCTTCTGTGGAGCACGAGCAGGAACAGAGGAGGAGCACAAACGCGTCAAAGGAGGAGCGCAGTTTCCGGAGGCGGGCAATCAAGTCTGCTCGCAGGAGCGTGAGAAGAAGGGTGCCTAGGAGCGGTGAGGAGGGGAGGTGCAACAAAAGCCTGGGAGCGGCGGCGAGGGGAGGTGCGAACAGAAGCCTAGGAGCGGCAGGCAGCGGGGAAGCAGGGGTTTGAATGCAGTAGGGCGTCCGGGAGCGGCGTAGGGGCGCAGTAGCGGGGCCATCTCCGATGTCTCCGCGGTTCTGCTTCTGGTATTTAGTTTCTCTAAGCGGAGGCGAGGTGGCTCCCTTGCCACCTCTGCCCCCGGTGATCGCCTCTGCTCCGGTGGGACTTCTCCTCCTCGGATGCAATCTATTTTGTTCTGGCCAAGGTATATCCATTGGAGCGTTGAGGGAATAGCGGTGCTTCTGACCTGTTTCGTGCCGCTTCTATGGATGTCTCCGTTGGTCTTTCCTGCTGGCAGCTGCGGATGTTTGTGGCAGTGTTTCCTTTCTCTGTTTCTCGTCTTTTTCAGGTGGAGAGTTTGAGGGGGCAGGGAAGGAGTGGCTTCTGTTGCGGCTCCCTTTCCTCGTTTCGTGCCTCTCCTTCCTCTTTGGGCAGACAGAACATGCTGCTCTTTCATCTGTTGCTTGTATGCTTGGTTTCTTGGTGCCTTTTCTGCACCATTTAGATGGTTTGCCTTGTCTGGGGGCAACATTGGCCTTTCGGGGTCTTATTTGGGATCTGTTTATGCATATTTGCATGTGGCTTGGTCCACGTTTCTGCATATGCTTCTTGCATTTGCTCTATGTTATCCTCTTATATGAATGATTCGGCTTATGCTTCGTGCATTTGCACTATGTAAGACCTTCTTATATGAATATATTACGCTTTTTCTTCTGAAAAAAATATATAAATAATAATAATTTAAATTTCAATGTGAAGAATATGATTTCATTAAATGAATAATAGTTTATTTTAGATACCATTTATTTTCTATAAAATAATCATAAAGTATTATTTTTGACACACTAATTCAAGCCTTCCGCTGTTATTTTTTATCATCTGACTTCTTTATTAGGTACGAAATATGCTGCAACATCTTTGAAAACTCTCGTAAGTGTTCCAGCGATAAAGTTCTTCACTCGGTGAGTAGGCGATGGCATACCGATAATGCATACGAGTGTAAGATGGTGGTGTCAAAACCGTCCTCTATTTGCTTGGAGTTGGTGACAAGTGACCATAGTCGAGTAAAGTGATGCATGAAGTGTTATGAATCTGTGTCTGGCGATGGAGAGCAAGTGGTAAAGATGGTATTTAACTGCGTACATGATTAGGTGAAATTGGGCAGAGAAATGAGTATTACAACGAATGTAATAATGCATACAATAATTTTGAAAAGTATATGTGTTGTTAAATAATATAAAAAAATTCAACTCAATGCTCTCATAATGAATTAAAAAAATAAAATATATAATATTTTTTTAATTATTTAATATAAAATTTAAAAAAAAAATTATGAAAATTTTATAATTATAAAAAACAATAAAAAAAGTCTCTCTTATAGGTGGGAGTATTTAGTTATGGCGTGGCGTGAGGTTGGCGAAATGCGTTGGAATGAGGTGGGCAGTGTGGGTAGTTATAAACGCAGGGTGTCTTGTGGCAGGTTGGTGGACGAACGTACTTTCCAAGCATGGTGGGGTGGTTATAGTCCCCTCAGTAAGCTTGCAAATATTGGGCTTTGTGTATCATCAGTTTGTGAATTTTCTTAGGTCTCTTCAGCACCTTAGGTTAGAATTGGCATTAACAGTGGGTGGCTTGCTTTGGTCTGGTGAGGTGTTGCATCTCATTCCTGCAATCTTCGCCTAATTCTATTATTGTGGATTTTCTCTGGTGCACCATCAAGTTTTCTAATGTAGTTTTATGTATGCAACTTTGTTATTGGGTTCTTTGGGTTCTTTGTATGGTATTTTGGGTCTTCAATTGGGGCTTACTTCGTTGTGTTGTGGTTACTTCCATAATTAACCAATGGGTGGTGGTTTTCTGTAATTTCGTAAGTTTCTTCTATGGGCATTCTTGACTTTCAGTGCTTTGGAGGTCTTCACTAGTATTCCTGGGTTATTTTGCTTTTGTTGGTTCCTTTCCTATTTTGGATTTGTGTTCTCTGCTGGGGGGAAGTAATTGTTCTTGGTGGGAATTTGCGTGTCGGTTTCTCTGTTAACCGAATCTTCCCATGGGATTTTACCTACCCTATGTCCTTGTGTTGTTCAGAATTGTGGCATCTACTCAAATTTAGCCCTGTTCAGTGGCATTGGGGGGACGATTTGTTGGTCTTGAGGTCAAGTTTGCAAGGGGTGTGCTTCATCCTCCTCCTTTGTTAGTCATGGATTTTGTTAGTGTTTAGTGTGCTCCCCAATTTCTTCAATCATGCTCCCTCATCAACAAATGGTGAGTCGGAGGGGTGGTATGGGAAATCTTGGCCCCAAGCAAGTTCGAACCTTCGCTTTTGATTATGTGGGTACTTTTTTTATGTTGTTCCTTTGGAGGTTCAACAAGAAAATCTTCCCTTGAAGGCCACAGAGAAGGTGAAACGCCTCTATCATTTTGATTCTGAGATACAGGTGTGGGAGAGTAAACTTCAATGAGTACCTGATCCTGAAATATTTCTTCAGAAGAAGTTACATTTCTTGTATTCTCTGCCTTTACATCAGCAGATGGACACTTTGTTAAGTATGATTTTTAAAGATAAACAAGTTGATAGTTATAATATGTTCTTTGGTCTCAAAGATATAAAAAGAATGTTGTGCAATATCCGCTTTTGCCTTGACAATGTTGATTCTAGGCTCGCGAAGGGGGAAGGCGTCATTGTTTCGGATTCGGCCTTTAGAGACCTTACTGATCCCCCTTGTGATCCTGGTGACTATAGCGATCCCCTTGTAGATAGTGTTTCGGATCTCACAATTATCCCCTAGGACTAGGAGTAATTGTCATTGTCTAATGTTTTTCGTTCCTCTTTTATGTAATCTTCTATGGTGTGGTTGCTGGGCTTACTTGGTTCTTCATGTGGACCTAGGTGGGTTTTTGGTAGCCTTTAATCAATCCTAGGTATCACCTTGTTTGATGGGTAACCCAGAAATGGAAATTGGGGTTATGTTGAGGAGACCACTCATTAACAGTGGGTGGCTCACTTTGGTCTGAAGAGGTATTGTATCTCTCATTCCTATAATCTTCGCTTACTTCTATTATTGTAGATTTGCTTTGGCGTACCATCGAGTTTTGTATTGTAGTGTTATGTATGCAACTTTGCTATTGGGTTGTTTGGGTGTATGGTCTTTTGGGTCTTCAATTGGGGCTTACTTCGTTGGATTGTTGTTACTTCCATAATTAACCAATGGGTGGTGGATTTTTTGCAATTTTGTAAGTTACTTCTATGGGCATTCTTGACTTTCAGTGCTTTGGATGTCTTCACTAGTATTCCTGGGTTATTCTGCTTTTGTTGGTTCCTTTCCTATTTTGGATTTGTGTTCTATGTTGGGAGGGGGGGGGGGGGGGAGAGTAATTGTTCTTGGTGGGAATTTTGTGTCGATTTCTCTGTTAATCGAGTATATGCATGGGAGTTTACCTCCCCTATGTCCTTTCATGGTTCAGAATTATGGTATCTACTCAAATTTGGCCCTATTCAATGGCGTTGGGGGGACGATTTGTTGATCTTGAGGTCAGGTTTGCAATGGTTTGTGTGTGCTTTGTCCTCCTCCTTTGTTGGTCATGGGTTTTGTCGGTATTTAGTGTGCTCTCCAATTTCTTCAATCGTGCCCCCTTGTCAACGAATGGTGAGTCAGAGGGGTGGTCTGGGAAACCTTGGCCCCAAGTGAACTCGAACCTTTTCTTTTGATTTTGTGGGTACTTTTTTTATGTTGTTCCTTTGGAGGTTCAACAATAAATTCTTCTCCTAGAGACCACATAGAAGGTGAAACACCCTTATCATTTTGATTCTGAGATCTAGGGGTGGGAGACTAAACTTCGATAAGCCCCGGATCCTGGCATATTTCGATAGAGGAAGTTACATTTCTTGTATTCTTTGTCTTTACATCAGCAGATGGACACTTTTCTCCGTATGATTTTTAAAGATAAACATGTTGATAGTTATAATATGTTCTTTGGTCTAGAAGATATGAAAACAATGTTGTGCAATGTCCGCTTTTGTCTTGGCAATGTTGATTTCAGGCTCGCGAAGCTGGAAGGTGTCATTGTTTGGGATTTGGCCTTTGGGGACCTTACTGATCCCCCTTGTGATCCTCGTGACTATATCAATCCCCCTAAGGATAGTGTTTTAGATCTCACAATTATCCCCTCGGACCATGAGTAAATTTCATTGTCTAATGTTTTTTGTTCCTCTTTTTGTGTAATCTTCTATGGTGCGGCTGGTAGGCTTACTTGGTTCTTCATGTAGACCTAGGAAGATTTTTGGTAGCCTTTAACCAATCCTAGGTATCACCTTGTCTGATGAGCAACCAAAAAATGGAAATTGGGGTTATGTTCATGAGACCACTCTTGGGTGTGGGGATTGCTATAATTTGAGTTTCTCAAAGGCTCCTTTCTGGCCACGTGTTTCTAAAGTTTATGTTGAACTAGTGGATGCGAGATGTGATGTAGCACTATGAAATCGTTGCCTTTCTCTCTATGTGGGTACTTTTTAGGGTTCTATGCTGGCTTTTTAACTATTTTTGTACTTGTTTCGTCATAGCCTTTGGGTTGTTCAACATTGTGGACTATGGCGACATGCTGGTTTTTATCTTTCTAAGGCGGCTCTGTGCATATGAGACACACCCTTCTATTAAAATCTCTTTGGTTATGGCTGGATATCTAGATGTAAATATGATGTACATTTCACTTTATTAATAGAAAGTCTCTTGACACTGCTATATATATAATTTATTTTATTTTAATAAAATTTAAAGTAATTTGATTTCCAACCAATTATAATACATATATCCTTCCTTGAGCAAATGATAAATTAGATCATTAGCGTGACCATATATTTTGAAGTGTGAAAGGAAACTACTCATCATCGACAAAGGCCCTTGTGCCATGCTATGATGGATTTGTGGGACAAGTTGCGTCAAGTGGCATAAAACATAATAATAAACCATAATATAACACTTATGAATAAAAGTTAATTAGAAATGAAACCCTATTATTTTAAAAATAATTTTTATCTCATGTTAGGGTGTTTTTACATTGAAAGGTGTTCTCCAACCCAGTATGGAAAAGATGTTGTAATGTTCTCCCCTATCCTATCATGTCTTGTTATGTTATGTAAACAAAAATAATAATCTAATAAAAATAAATATAAAATAACCATATGTTAAAATAAAATAGTGTATTCACTCATGGTATTGAACCATGGTATTCCTGTGGAATATAACCTATCTAAAAGGGGGAATAGTAGTCTAGATTCATCTTAGCTCTGGATCTACCAAGCATCGAGAGGAATCAAATCTCTTTTACTCTAAAAGAGGTTTGCACCTCAAGAGATTTGATCTCTCTTGGCACTTGGTAGATCCAAAGTTAAGATGGAATTATGTTGGTTTAATGATAGATTATGCTTCGTGACATAAAATATAATAATAATTGCACCAAGAGGCGATATACAACCCAATATGGTAGCAATGTTGTAAAACATTATGTAAGGTGTTATGTAATGTAATGTAATGTAATGTAATGTAATGTTATGTTGACTCAGTCAACACTAAAATTAAAAGTAAAATGAAAGTTTGAGTTGGTCATTTGATGGGTATTATTCGATTGTGGTTTACGAGCCCATGGTATTTGTTGTGATGAAGCCTATTTAAAGGCTTGAGGAAATCCATTATTGAGTGCAAGAGTACCAAATTAGATACATCTTACCTCTGAACTTGATCCCTATCGGTGCTTGGTAGATCCATATTTAAGATGGATCTAGATTGGTACATTATATGTTGATGATATGAACAAAAGTTAATAAGAAATGTCATTATATTATATGAAATTTTATTATTAGTCATTCCACTTTCTTCCTCCTTTACTTGCTCTTTCTAAGTACTATATCAATTTTTTGTGTGGTGATGTAATGTTTCACTCCAATTGTTGCTTTATGATTACTCTACAAAAATGTAAAACATGATTTGAGGGATGGAAATTAACTTTAGAAATCCTCCCAGAATAATGTTTTTGGTCATCTCTTATATCTAAAAATTGATCATGCAATAGCAATTCCATATTGCCCCAAATTTTCCAACAATGGGAAAAACAAGGGTTATTATGTTATCTATATATTTAGTTTTCCATATTTGGTCCCACAAAGAAAAGTGCTCATGGACATATGACCACAAGTTTGATGGATGAGACTTGATTGAAAGTATGCATACACCTTAGACCCAAGTCACTTATATCTTTACAAGGACAAACCATTTACCAAGATATCAGAAGTCATTTTACATTGAGATGTGGATTAGCCCATTTAAAAACAATAAAAAAAAATGAAGTTTCACCATTTATTTAACAATATGTTGACGCGTTCTCTATTATGGGTGTGTAATCGCGACATGGATCAACGGATTGGAAGACTAAGGAGGGTGGGGATCAAGAGATCTAACCACCTAGCAAATTAACCACACAACATCGCATGCAATGGGTGTGTTTACAATTATGGCTTCTAAAGGGTTTTGTGGTTTGAAGTTGGTTAGTCACTCCACTTGTTGTAATCAACGAGCATGACAAATATTGAACCTCTTAGTTCTAATGACGAGGAGAGGTGATTCAATTATGTTTGACGGTTGCATGCAAAGGATATGGGCAAGGAATCCTCCATCAATTCAGCAATATTGCACTTGCAAGTCATGATTCAAAGGGATATTTGGCTTCACGTTGCTTCTAAAGCTCTACGTTTTAAGTTCTATCATGTTCTTCCAAGAATTCTTTGTGTGTGAAAGCAAAAGGCAAGCAAGTGAAACTAAGAACAGTCCTCCCACCTCCTGCATGATTTCAAAAAAATTGGATCCTTAGTCAAAATTCTCTCTAGGGACCTCTCTAAAAGGATTTTCATCAATTGATTACTGGTCTTGTCTCTAATATCTCAATCTTTGTCTCCACGGATGGAACACAAGTTCTCACAATCTCTATCCTATCCTTTTACCATCATTAATTCTCTAGGCACATGGTCCAAGAGTTCAAGTGTTTAGTCACATAATTAGGTTCTTACTTATGGCGTCTAATGTCCTCTACATATGATTAATGCATCCTTGTTGTGTTATTAACTATGTGTTTTCACCGATATAATGGCCCAAGGTATTGGAAAGTCTCGGTGATTATATAAATTATGTTGTCTTGCTTTTAGTGTCATCCTTCGCAGAGGTTGTTACAACTCAGAGATATTCGCTTGGTTGTAGGAGAGAAATTCCTAATGTAACAATTGAAACCAATCTTACAGACTGAAGGCTAGCCCCTTCAATCTAGAGATGGCACTCTCTAAGATAGTCTAATTATTGAAATCAACAACTGATTATACTTCATACAATGGCTAGATCTTTGGATAGGTTGTGTTGATATAGGGTTTGGATGGGATTGAAATCAATAGTTCATTGGGTGATGGCGTCAAATAGCTATGGTTAAGATTAATTTACCAAGATAATTGGTTGTCTGATCAGGATTGATAAAGGCAAGGTGGATAGCATATTCTAGACCTTTTCCATTTATTGAAGATGGATGGAGAAAAAAGGATAGCAGTCCACTACAATAGGGCATACACAGTGAATCCTATAGTAGCTTTAGAGGATGAAAATGGGAACATTTGGAAAACTCAACTCAGAGCATCAAAACAGAGGTGAATTCTAAATCAATTAATCTTTTTCAAACACTCAGAAGACATACATTCATGAGATTATAAAGAAGAAATTGTAAAAACACATAGAGAATACATACTAGAATCTACTATCGCATGGATCTTTATATCACTAGTCAAAATCTACTGATCTTGGCAAATTGAAATGAATAAAGCATTCAAAACACACAAATAGTGACTATTTCTTTTCAGAAAACCAAACCTTTCTCCATATTTTTCAAGCAATATATAGGAAAATACAATAGAGATTCAAGTTTGCAATTTGTGGAAAGTATTAATTACAATAACCATCAAGATTCAAAATAAATGGATTTGAAACCCATATTTAGTATGATCCCTAATTTGAATTTGTTCAGTTGTTGACTTGGCATTTTTATAGGAAACAAAATTTCAAAAAATTTGGCAAACTCCTTAAAATAGGGTCCGAAGGTGCATTCGGATCTTCCAAACCATGACACCTATTAGAAAATGGAAGGAGGTTTTTGTTAATTGATCCATCAGCTCCAAAAAACCTCTTGTGGTTTTCCATCATCTCCATTTGTTTAGAAATTTCTTTTTAAAATAGTAACTAAAATGGGAAAATAAAAAATTACAAAATCTGAAAACTAGGCCTCAAACATTCCTCTATAGTTCTAAACCATGAGGTATGGATAAAATCTAAAAGAGGTTTTTTGAAATCAGCTCATTCCCAAGAAAAGTCCTTTTTGCTTTTTTAAATTCATCACCACCTGCTTGGAATATCTTTTTGAACATGGTTACTAAAACAGGACAAAAAAAAAAACAGAGTGTTGCCATTTCTTCTTAAATCACTTCTCTCCTTTAGTTGGTAAACTTGTTCCCTTTCGAGGTTGCTTTTCCTTATGTAAACTTGTATTATCTGCACTTCCTTAGCCACAAAACCTCTAATATACGACCACAATATATCAAAAAGTAATTTATTGGTTAAAGAATAAATTGACTAAGCCATAATGTCCCTAGGGTTTGTGTAAGTTGTGCCCCATGAAGTAAATTGATCATTTTTCTATGTCTTTTGCAGCCTGAGCAAGGATGTTTATCTTGTTCTGACTCCTTGCTACCCTTGTAGTAAGTTTTTGTGGACTTTTGTCATCTTTTAGGGTTTTCCTTTCTTCTTCTCAACATACTCTATTGGCTTCTAGTCTTCCTTTCATAAACTTTAATCTTTGGTACTTTCACAGTGGCTTCATCATGTTTTTCTACACGAAGGTGACTACATTCTTCCTTAGTTTCCTTAGCTATGGTTTTAACATAAACCTCTTCACATGAACAAATTGACCCATCTTGCAAAGTTCCTGAACCTGCAAACACTTCCCTAACCTTGAAACACTATAGCTGAAGATTTTAAGACACTCAACAAGTTTTCTGCACAAGAAAACTGTAAATCTGGGTTTGTTGGAAAACGTGGCAGATTAGGGTTTTCTTTTTAATGGGTCTATTAGACATAAAAAAATTGGCAGTTGTCACATCATGAAGGAGGAGGACTAATATTTTATGAATAAACACTTGAGCGCACAAAAGAATGGGATTAGAGGGTCGAAAACCGAGTTTAAAAAAAAAATTATACGCGCTTTGAAAACATTTCGTAATGCCAGCTGAAATTTCACTATAGGTCAAAACACTGCCATAAATTTAGCATAATCTTAAGGTTAGATGAAAGAATTTTAATGATACATATTCCTAGGCTTAGCTAGCAAACTTTGTAAAAAATACAATACCTCCTTTACATAAACATGACCTTGCGAAAGATGGATTGATAACATTGCCTTGAAATGACGGTGTAAACCTGATGCTAACATAGGTCTTAGCCATCCTCTCTGCAACCTTCATGTCGTACTTTGTAGTTAGCCAAGTCCATTAGTTGTGAACTCTCTCATGTTCTCTTTATCTCTGCACTCGTATTAGAACTCCTTGTTTCACCATGCCACGTGGCTCTGGATCTTCTAGGAGAAGAAGAGGAAGAAGCTTCAAACTACCTTCAAAGTTAAGCAAGGATTTGAGCTCTTTGTGGTCATATATGCTCAACTCACTCCTCTTGGGATAAGACAATAAATTCATGGAATTGAGAAGGAAGCCCGAATAGAAAGGAGATTCATTCCAGATGTAGACACAAAGGAGGAGATTGGTGGAGAGATACCTGAAACAAGTAATATAAGAATCAAGAAAACGAGGTATATGCAAGCAATTGAAATTCACTTGTGGATAAAAACAATTATAGGGAATTCACTTATTGAATGCTTTGAACTTCAATGGGAAATAATGTTAAGCTCATCCTTCACCTATAGAGATTGGATGAAAAATTCAATGTGCTAGCTAAAAGGTTTGTTTTTTTTTTTTTTTTGGTAAGTCAAGTGTCTCCTCCCAGCACACACGCTTAGCATCTCGGTGAGGTTTGAACTCAGGATGCATTGCTAACGAAACCCATTATCAATTGGTTGTGCTACTGTGACTCGACTAGCTAAAAAGTTTGTTGATCTAGAGCTGTTCTTGAATTTTTTATTTTACAGAGTTTGTTTTTTTATTATATTTCCAGTTTGCTATTTTTTGTCTATGTATACTCTTTTCCCTGTGCTCTGTGCAATCTCAACAAATTAGAAACATAGTGGAAATTGTTTTATTGGCTATATATGTTCTTTGTTCTGCGTTATCTTAGTAAATCAGAAACAAAGAGAAAACTTGCATTTTCCGGGTATACTAATTGAGATCTAACCCCTTTGTTGTTGAGTTTTGGAATTTGTTTTTCAATTGTTTGTTCGTTTGTTGATGAGCTAAAAAAAAATTGGTAAGCACACACCTCAAAGAAGAGTTCCAACTACAACAACACCTTCACCCTCAGTGTTGTTATTTCTTTTGCACTAGCTCACTTGGTTAAACATTATTTTATTTAGTAAGAGGTCTCAAGTCCAAATCTCTTTCTTTTTAAGTTACTTTTGGAAAAGTTCATGCAAGCTTACATTATTCCATAATTTTAAAGTGTATTTGAGTTATATTATAAAAGTGAATCATTGTAAAATAACTTTAATCCTTTTTTAGTTTTTTTTTGCATTAAACTCTCGTTTATAAAATAACTTCATTGTAAAAGTGATTCTTACTTATTTTATAAAAGTGGGTTACTTCATAGAGTAATTTATTTGTAAAAGTGAAATTATAGACAAAGATGGTGAGGAAGATATTTTTTATTTTTCATCAACATCCATCACCACATAGGCCTAATTCTACCCTCCACATAATGGATTTTTAAAAAGGGCATTACTTTCATCTCCGAAGTCCATTTTCGATGTCATTTTTTTTAAAAGATCTATTTTTTTAATAGATCTCCATCCATAAAGTTAGTTTAGCTTTTGAAACCAAATTATCTTCATAATTTAACATGGCCACTCCAAGTGAACTTTTGCTTTCTAGTACCAACTACTTCTCATGGAAATCCCAAATGGAGGATGTACTAAGAAGTAAAGGATTCCACCAGATTACCTTGAGAAAAGAAAAGGCCCCTACTAAAGCTAATAAGAGATCCAAGTGGGATAATAGGACTAACGAAGCACAAGATCAATTGGAAATGTCCATTTCTCTTGGTTTGTGATTTCACATTAAAGGAATTCATGATCCGAATGAAGTCTAGGAAAATTTGAAAAGGTTATTTTGTGAACCTAACATTAGTATATCTTATCGTCTCAAAAATATAACCATGAGTTTAAGTCTTAATGATTTATTGCATTGAAGATTATTTATCTAAGTTCAAAACCCTTAGACATTCACTTAAAAGGTTAGTATGATTTAGAGGATGAATGATGCATATATGTTATTTTTTGAAGCTTGATTTTACATATTCTATTTTTGTATCTACGTTTTATGCCACTAGAGAAAATTAGGGGAATTCTTATAAAAAGCCTCCTCTTAAATCTTTATGTCTCTTTGATTAGATAACAAGATGAGCTCTTGCATATTGGAGTGATAAGCTTTATTGATACACCTAATAAAGCCTTAGTGCCCTAATAGAAGGATAAAAGAAAGCATCCAAAAAAGAAAAATGCTTGCAACAACAAGCAAAATAAGGGTCCCATACCCTCTCATGTAGCCTCTACTCATAATGGTGACAAAGGATCAAAATCAGAGAGTAAGAACATTGATAAACATTGCAACTATTGTTAGAAAGATAGTCATATGGCGTCTAAATGTTTTAAAAATATGGAGGCCTTCAAAGGAGCACTAAAGAAGCACAACATTAGTCTTGATTCTTCTTCAAACACTTCTTTTGATGGACATGCACTTTTTGTTTTTCGCTTCTCCTTCAATGTAACCTTTACTCATTCTTCTAATGAGTAGCTTATTGATTCTAAAGCATCTTATCATTTAGCTAAGGATAAGATATTTTTTCTAATCTTAATGATTGTAACACCAAAAAATTATTTTTTGGTAATGATAGATCTCCTAATGTCGTAGGATTTGGAACAATTTAAGTAGATAACAGTCATTTCAATGATTTATTATGTTTTCCATGTCTTTCCTGCAAACTTCATGAGCAGTATATCAGATCACTCATTCAAATGAAGGTAAAAAACATAGTTTTCACCTCAACGAGTTGTAATTAAGGATTTAAAAGATCCTAGTAAGCATGTCCTTTCCACTGGAATAGTTGATGATATTACTTGATTTTACAAGTTTGACAACTTTGGGTGATCACCTTTTCCCTTATTTTTTATTGTTCACAATAATAACTTGAACAAACATTGGCATCAACGATTTGGTCATTTAAACTATTGCTTATTGAAGAAACTTTGTAACAAAAATATGTTGAGCAGTCTTCCTATTGTTTATCGTAGATATGGTATTTTTGTTGGTTGCATTATTGACAAACATCATGAGGACAATTTTGACAAATGTGCCTTTTAGCACACTTCAACCCCTTTGGAGCTTATTCACAGTTATTTATGTGGCCCGCTTTATTCTCCTTCTTTCTATGGGTTCAATTACTTCTTAACCTTCATTGATGACTTCTCCAAATGCATTTGGGTTTATTTCTTAAAATTTAAGAGTGAAGTTTTTGTCTTGTTCTTGGCTTACAAGGCCCTTGTAGAAAAGAAAATTGGACATCAAATGCAAAGGTTAAGAACATATAATGGAGGTGAATATGTCAACAATACCGCACTACCCAAGGCATTCAAATGCGGCATATTGTTCCATATACACCACAACAAAATGGTGTTTTTGAAAGAAAGAATTGTATATTAAAGGAAATGGCCAATTACATTATTCAATATGAAGGATTAAGTCTTCATTATTGGGTGAGAGCAATCAAATGTGCAAATCACATAGTAATCACACTCCTGCAAAGCTTTTAAGCAATATAACATTGGAAGAAGCATGGGCTGACATTCCTAATGAAAAAAGAAAATCTTTACAGCCTAAAAGCGAAAATTCTATTTTTGTCGGATAATATAGAAGATGTAAAGGATTATAGATTTCTTCAACCTCACTCCAATGAAATAATAATTATAATAGATGTTAAATTTGATGAAAATATCTTAGCTTGCAAACCTAATTTGGAATTTGTGCCCTCTTTTCCATCTGATCCATCTTTGGCATTTATGTTGCCTTCTCTTCCTATTCTAGTTTTTTCTTCAAATGATGACACTGAGGATGAAAATCCACCTCCACCTCCTCACCTTCCTCTAGATGATTCCATTGAAAATGAGCCTATACCAACACCATAGTTTTCTAGATGGGTTTGTTAAACACGTGAAGTAGTTGGTGACCTTGTCAGTTATCCTACATTATCAATGTCGTACTTGTTCATAGTTCCAGCAAGCCTCTTCTCTTTTGGACCAAGTTTCAAAGACTTATGACCTGGAAAATTTTGCAGAAGCTACAGGCCATCCAGATTGGGAAACAACAATTAATGAAGAATATTGTTCGTTGATGGAAAATTATACTTAGGAACTTGTACCTCTTCCAAAAAGAAGAAAACTTTTCAGATGTAAATGGGTATCAAAACGAAGTATGCATCAGATGGAAGGGTTGAGAGACATAAGGCCTATTTAGTTGCTAAAGGATTCTCTTAAGTTGAAGGAATTGACTACAATAAAACTTTGCCCCTTTCACCAAAATGAATTCCATCCACCTTGTTTTAGTTCTACCTACCTCAGATGGATGGGAGGTCCATCAGATGGATGTTAAATTTGCCTTCTTACATGCAGATTTATAAGAAGAAATTGACATTGAATAACCTCCTAGTTATGTTAAGGGTGATTCTAGCCTTATTTTTTTCCTCAAGAAATCTCTCTATGGTCTTAAATAAGCCCCTCAAGCTTGGTGTGAAAATATACATAGCTTTCTTCTTGACACAAGCTTCTCTAGATGTCATTTTGATCCTAATTTCTACACCAAAAAAGTAGGAAGCCATATCATAATCCTTATTCTTTATGTTGGTAGCCTTATCTTCACTGGAAGTGACCCTAAAATTTTAATCCATGTGAAGCCAAGCCTTAAGAAGAAGTTTGAAATGATAGACTTAGGTTATTTGCATTATTTCCTTGCCCTTCAAGTATTGCAAAACAAGGAAGGAATATACCTTTCTTAATGTAAGTATGCATATGATCTTCTTCACCACTTTCACATGGAAGATTATAAAGTAATCCCTTCCTCCTTTTAGTCTCGAGTCAAACTTATTACCACTTGCACTACACCCAAAGTTAATGCCACTTTGTACTATCAATTAGTTGGTGAACTCTTATATTTGAATCATACCCATCCTAATATTTCATTTTTTGTTGGTCTTGTTTCCTTATATATGCAAGAAACCCGTGAAAGTCATTAGAAAGCAACAAAAAGGATGCGTCAATATATCCAAGGTATAGTTCAGTTTGGGATACATTACAGTCCAGTGGGGGGATCCTTTGTTGGTGAATTTAACTGATTCAGATTGGGTTGGCAATCCCGATGATTGGAAGTCTACTACAAGTTATGTTTTTAGTCTCAGTGCAAGACCTCTCACTTGGGCTTGTAAAAACTAGTAGATCATTTCTCTTTCTTCAGCAGAAGCAGAGTATTAAGAAATGGTTAATGCAAGTCAAAGAGTCATATGGATTTGACAGATCCTTTCATAGTTTGGATTCTAGTAGCAACATTTGACCACCCTCTGGTGAAATAATTAGAGTTTCATCAAGCTTTCCAAAGTTCTTGTTCAACATTAATGCAACAAACATGTTGAGCTACAAATTCACTTCATCAAAAATCACATTCATGATTAAGTTATTGAAGTGTTATTTTGCCCTACAAATGATCAAGTAGCAAACATTTTCACAAAGTTTCTTACAGAAGCGAAGTTTTCCAAACTTTGATCTACGTTAGGATTTCAAGAAGTTGTCATTAAGAGGGGATAGGCTCTAACGCCTCCTTTATTTTCCTTTTGTGTCACCTTTGTAAATCCTTCAATCCCATCCTGAGTTGTCTATAAGGGGGGATGTTAAGGATATTCAAGCACATCTGAGTTAGTTAAGTTCAACTTGATCTAATGTGTCTATTAGGTAAAAGTGTGTTTCATATTGTGCTTCTCTAGTATGCATTAGTTGCATTGTAATTTGATGATCACGATATGTTGTAGACATACAGTGATTTGACTTCTTATATTCTCCTCTGTACTAATGGCCATTGAGTCGTGGCATAACACTCTATTGGTCCATGATCTTTATTTAAAGAGCATGGGAGGTAATGGTTGATGATCGGTTGTGAGAACTCTCTTATGTAAATTATTTTCTTTTGGATTAATAAAATTGCCTCAAGTGGCCACATTGGTTGGGGTCGTGGACTATTTCCCTCTTAGAGGGTTTTAACCACATAAAAATACTAACATTGTGATATTTGATCTAGTAACGTGAGTGGTTACGAAAGGTGTTTGTCCTATATGGAATACCTCATTTTTCCAAACAATTATGCGATAAAATTACAAATTTTCTTTGTTTTTATCTGGAAAAATTTGTCACAAACAATTAAGGCTTTAATTTTGTGCTACTGGTTTAGTTTCCCAGTGGCAAAGCAACTAGCATATAAAAGACAATGTACCTTATTTTGATATGGATTAATGTGAAATGTTGTCTAACTTTACTGAAAATAAATATCAACAAAATTTGAAATTTTGATTTAAGAAGGGCACTTATGGAACTTGTTGTCACCCAAGATGTACACCTAAATGTGGGAAAAGTTTCCAACCCCATAAGGTGTATAATTTACAATGCAACTCTCAAAGTAGGAGTTGTCACTTTGATCCCTACTCATTCCATTTAAGCTCTCTCCTAGGAAAACTAAGGGGGGTAGTCCCTAAAAGATGGGAAACTAAGCGAAAACTTATTGGAATGAATAAGTCTAGGAGATCAAGAGGCAAGGTGGTCACTTCTCTTAATAACTTGAACTAAGATTAGGTGGCAATTTAAAGTTATTAAATTTATCAATGTGAGATTGATAGATTCAATTACATTAATATGACACTTGAGATGAAATAATAAGAGACCAGTGCCTTGATGACAACGCCCCAATTAATTACCCCCAATAGGGGTGCAACAGGGAAGGTGAGGTGGGCCAGAGGGGATGGGAGGTAGAGACGCCAAATTCCAACCACCTGGGCCCAAGGATAGAGGGGACATCGAGATGTGGGAGGATGAGATGGTAGGAAGGGCAGCAAGCAAGACAGGGCAGGGAAGAGGATGGCATCAAGAAAGGACAGTTGTGGATGAGGAAGGAAGGGAGCGATGCAAGCTTGGGGAAAAGTGAGAGGGCGGGCAGAAAAGCGTTGGCAAGTGGCATGATAGCAGAAAGAAACCCACAGCAGGAGCATCCGGAGGCATGAGGGAAGTAATGATAGACAACAATGGAAGAGTCAGAGGAACATCATTCCGAGGAAAAGGAAGGAAAGAATGGGTGGCAGGAGGAGGAAGATGGCACGATGGAGGTTGAACAGAAGAAAGGTGGGTCAGTCAGACAAAACAACAAGAGGCAACGGTAGACGAGAGAGGAGATAGTTGCATGCAAAGGGAGAAGGCAAAGGACTAAGAAGCAGAATGTGGTGGACGTAGGCTGGAGGACGTCGGGAGGATAACAGGGATCGACGTAAATCAATGGTATGTTACTTTAGTTGCCTTACCTGATAGAATTAAAGAAATGAATAATTCTGAGGATTTCGGGGAGGGGGTTGGGGGAAGCCACGACTCGGAACGAGTCGAGACCCGGGGCTCCTGGGAATTTAACCTGGCCTAGAATGTGAATGGAGCGAGGGGATACAGGGAAGTTATAAGGTATCTCTGGGTAGACAAGAAGAGAGGGAACAAGGTAAGCTGGGATGATAATTGGGATTCCCTTAATAGAGAGCGTAGGAATATTGTAGTCCTGGCCAGGTGGCACCTAAGGCATGGAAAGGAAAAACATTTATCAGAGATAGAGAGATCGGTATTGCAATGGCCAAAGCATCAAGGCTATGGCTAGCCTAGCTCAATATGAAACCAAACTGGAATGTCAGAAGCGGGACTCAGGGATAATCAGGGGAAACAAGCGGGAGAGGATACCTGAGAGGAGAGAGCCCTGGACAAGAAACTCAATTGTGACCCTAAATATGGATAAGGGAACCCAAATTAGGGACTCCTGTAGAATCACACGGGATGACTTGCATGCTATAGGTTTCTTGGGAGGGAGTAAATCGAGGGGAGAGGAACAGAGAGGTCGAAGCCTATTATCTCAAGAGTAGTCATGGGGGAAACGGAGGGAGAAGGAGGGAAAACCCAAGTCGCTAGGACTAGAGCGAGTGGCCAAGTCCAGAGCAAAGAAAATTACGATCAATTTGCATAAATGTATCCAGACTGATAATGAAATTTCTTGTGTTATTGTTATAGGTATTAAACTAACCAGGGTGTTGCACAGCCTGGAGGTCCGGACTACACATCGCACTTTAGTGAGAAAACCGATTGTGGAGAGCGGTTCGGGCGAAAAACAACGAAGATGGGACAAATAGAGCATGGCTAAAGAGGGAAAAGAGGCAGCTAAAAGAGGCATTGGAGGAACTAGGAAGGCAGGGAAAAGGACCACGAGGGGGGGGGGAAGCAACCTCCAGTAGAGGTCAAAGAAAAAAGGCAGAAAGTCAAGAAAGGAGCACATGCAGACTCTCATTAGCGCTTACATGGTTGGAAACCTGTCAGAGGTAAGAGCTCAAATAGTAGGATGGGAAAGGGAACTTAATGAAAACATAACTAAACAGGACATAGAGACAGAAGAGTGGGAAGCTATGGTGAAACACCCAGGGAATACCCGCAGTCGCCATATTCTTTTCCAGCAAACAATACAGCAATATTGGGTTACGAAGAACATAATAGCCTGAGCTATGGCTTTAAACAAGGAACGAGAGATACGGAACTACGCCAAAACAAAGGAGCCCAGCATGAAGGATCTCCATAAAGAGATTGTTGTGGTTCAGATACAAGTATACAAAAACAATTTAGCACTCCGAAGAATAGAGAAAAGTCTACAGGATATGAAGAAACGCGAGATGTCGGGGTCCAGTCTGAAAGCCCTAGCCCTGGTGGATTTCTCGGATGAGTGAAACATGTTTCTAGTCAGAATTTTGTTATATGTCAATTAGCCTTTACTTTCCTAATTTGTTGTTTATAATAGATAGAACCGAAAATGTTGCATGGATGGTGGAGAAAGACTTATTTAAATTTTGGACATCATTTAACGCAAACAGGTGGCCAACTTGGTTTCCTACGAGCAGGTTGAGGCCACTTGTAACTATTGCTAAAGACATGTTAGTGGTCGGAGCATATTAATAGAGAAATTACTACCAAATTTACGAGAACAAAAAATAATGCAAGTTTACAACAACAACAAGAAAAATGCCCAAATGAATTAAAGAACATGCACAACGATGAGAGATACTTCAAGATACAAGATAAGCAATGCTGAAGGAAATGTTAGTATGAGAAACAGATCAAGATAACCAGAGATATGAGTAGTATATGATTTAAAGGAGAATTGCAAGGAAAATAAACTTGCACTTTCAAGTGAAGATGATATTCAAGATACAATAAACTTGAAATGACAAGAATAATAATGTAAGACTTGCAATTATAAATTGAGCTCATAATTCTAATTATCTGTTATGCAACCATCTCATAAAATAGAAGAAGAGATAGATTAATGACTTCAAAATAAGCCTCTTCAAGGGGGAAACCTCCTTTACATTACACAAATGAATAATTTTGGCATTATACGAATGACAAAACCTCCTTTCTATATATAGGAGTCTAGGGGTCACAATATAGTCAGAGCTGACATAATAATAATAATGTAAGGGTACAACAATAACAATAGTGGGCTTCTATGGGGCACAATAATAACAATATGGGGACATCATTGGCACAACAATAACAATAAGGGGTTGTAATGACAATAATAATGGGGGGATACACTAGTATATTAGGGACCTAACATGCCCCTCTCCTTCAAAAAAGTGTTGTCCTCGATGCTTGAGTAGTTCTGATGCTTCTGTATAAAATTATCATCCTCCCATGTGGAATCTCCAGCGAGTAAGTTCTTCCACTTGATGAGATACTCTGAAATTGATCGATTTCATAACTGTCGAGTTCTTGTTTATGTGACTGCTTCATGTTCCAATATGATTTTTCCTTCCTCATCAATTTCTGGCAATATTGTTTGAACTGGGAGCTTGTCACCTATAACCTTCTTTAAGCATGAAACATGGAAAACTGGGTGTACTCAGGAAGATGTAGGAAGCTCCAATTTGTATGCCATATTACCAATATTTTGCAACACCTTATACAGACCATAATACTTTGGGGATAATTTATTATCCTTCTTAGCTTGCTCGAGGGACATTTTTTTATATGGTTGTAGTCGTAGAAATACCCAGTCACCTATATCAAAAATTATTTTGCTATGATGTTGATTTGCCTGTTGTTCCATTTTATTCTGTGCCAAAGTGAGGTTATCCTTTAAGACTTGGAGAACTTGTTGTTAATGATCGATGTGATCTTCCATTGCTTGAACCTTAGAATCTTCTCTTAAAGATGATGTGATGGATGGTGGATGATATCCATAAAGTGCCATAAATGGGGTCATTTTTGTTGCAGTATGAAAGGAAGTGTTATACCACCATTCATCCAAAGGTAACCACTTGACCCATCGTGTATGTTTATTAGATACAAAGCAACAAAGGTATCCTTCCAAACATTTGTTCACTATCTCATTTTTCTCGGCAAATTGAGGATGATAAGATGAACTATGAGCTAACTAAGTACACAGACAATAAAATAATTCCGTCCAAAAAAATCTAGTGAAAATGGGATCTCTGTCGCTTACAATAATCTTTGGGTTTCCATGTAACTTTTGAATTGTTTCCATAAATGCAGTAGCCACTTTATTGTCTTTAAATGGATGAGATAATGTATAAAAGTGTGCATACTTAGTAAGTCTATCAACTACCACCATGATGACACTCTTTCATTCAGACTTGGTAAACATGTGATAAAATCCATTGAAACCTCCTCTGACCATTGACTTGGAATGGATAAAGGTTGTAACAAACACAATGTCTTAATTGTCTCAACTTTATTTTGTTGGCAAACTAAACATTCTGCCACAAACTTTTGAATATCAGATTTAAGGTCATCCCAAAAAAATTCCTTCTTAACCCTATGGTAAGTTTTTAAAAATCCTAAGTTCCCTCCTAAGGGAGAGGTGTCCAATTCCAGAATAATCTTTTCTTTCAGTTGGGAATTCTCACAGAGATATAAGCGATCTTTGTACCATAACGAAACATTTTTCCAGCTAAATGTATCAGATGTATTGGGATCTTGCTGCAACTTTTGAACGAGTGCCCACACTTCTTCATCATTCTTACATTCATCCCTTGCTTCGTTTATCCAATCTGGTTGGATAATAGAAATGGCACAAAGAAATGCTTCCACATCCTCATAATCTGGTTGGATAATAGAAACAGCACAAAGAAATGGTTCCACATCCTCATCCTTTCTTGAGAGTGCATCTGCAACAACATTTTGCTTCCATTTTTTGAAGATGATTTTAAATCCATAACCCAACATCTTTGTGACCCATTTTTGTTGCTCTTCTGAAGATAATCTTTGTTCTGAAAAGTATTAAGACTATCATGATCAGTTTTTACCTTGAATTGCTTTCCCATTAGGTAATGTCGCCATTTCTTAAGTGCATGTAGTATTGCCAACATTTCCTTCTCATAAATAGCTTTGTGTAAATAGTTTACTTTAATTGGACGACTTTCAAAAGCATTGGGTCTTCCTTCATGCATTAAAACAACTCCAATTCCATTTCCTGAGGCATCACATTCCACAATAAAGGTTTTTGTGAAGTCTGGCATAGCTAAGACCGGTGCTTGGCATAGTGCCTCTTTAGATGTTCAAAGGCCTTTGTTGCTTATGGAGTCCAAGAAAATGCATCTTTCTTCATAAATGTCGTTAGAGGTGTTGTTATTCTCCCATGATTCTTAACAAACTTGCGATAATACCCTGTCAACTTGAGAAATCCTCACAGATGCTTTATGGATGTGGGAATTTTCCATTCCTTAATGTCTTTAATTTTGCTAGGGTCTACCTTAACACCTTCATGAGAAACAATATGACCTATATATTCCACCTCTTGTACTCCAAAGAAGCATTTGGAGGTTTTTGCATATAATTTTTTGTCCTCCAATAGTTTGAGCACCCTGTCAACATATTGAACATAATCCTTCCAAGATTTGTTGTAGATTAGTATATCATCAAAAAATACTAAAACAAATTTTCTAAGGAAGGGTTTGAAAAAGGAATTCATCAAGCCTTGAAATGTAGAAGGTGCATTGGTAAGGCCAAAAGGCATGAACAAAAATTCATAAAGACCTTCATAAGTTCTAAATGTTGTTTTCGGAACGTCTTCAATCTTCATTCTGATTTGATTATATCTGGAATGAAGATCCAACTTGGTGAAGCAAATTGCTCCATGTAATTCATCAATGACAGGAATCGGAAATTTATATTTAATAGTGAGCTTTTTGAGTTCTCTATAATTCAGATACATGCGCCATGATCCATCCTTCTTGTGCACCAATACTACTGGAGCAGAGAAAGAACTTTGACTAGGTTGAATTATACCAGCCT
>APFE031640739.1:25599-58932 GCA_000404065.3 Pinus taeda
CCAGCCTCTAGCATTTCTACAACCATATGTTCAATTTCACTCTTTTGGGCATAGGGATATTTGTAAGGCCTAATGTTTGGAGGAACACTTCCTGGAATCAATTGAATAACATGATCATGATCATGAATAGGTGGGAGGCCTTTGGGAGTCTCAAATACCTTGGAATGATTGTCCAAGACTTTTTGGAGATCTGGAGAAATAGATGATTTTGATGTGGGAACCTCTAGTGACCATAATTGTGCAACTATGCCTCATTTTTCTTTCTTTAGAAGATTTTTCATGTCATTAAAGATGATTTTCTTTCTCGGTTTCCTTGTTATACCCCTTAATTCAACTTCTTTTCCTTCCCAAAAAAATTTCAAGAAAAGTTCTTGAAAATTAAAATCTATCATACCCAAAGATTGTAGCCATTAGACTCCTAGTACAACATCAACACTACCCATTGGAATGGAAAGCATTGTACTATTCAATACATATTCTCCCATGGAAAGCTTGATATTATGGCACTTTCCAGGTCAATTTATGGTTCCTCCATTTGCAACCATCACTTGACACTCTGGTGTTGGATATAGGAAGAAATTCAATTCCTTGGATATCTTACAATGAATCAATCAACACTCTTACCTTTCTCTTCTTGATATGTCCTTCTATATTGAGAGTTTGAGGAGTGGTAATTCCTGCCAATGCATTAAAAGATATGGTCGGATTCATTTCTTCTTTCTCTAGGATTTGTTCCCCGTGTATATCCTCTTCTTTTAACATTTCATGTTCATTTTCTTCCTCCTCTTCACAATCTATGTAAAATAATTTCTTCTCAGCACACTTATGACCTTTAGTGTATTTTCTATCACAACTGTAACAAAGCCCTTTGACTATTTTTTCTTCCAATTGTTGTAATCTCATCATGTTAGGTTGTGGAATACTACGGCAACAACACTTCCATCATTAGAGTTGTGAGTGGTAAGCTTCCTAGTTGCCATAATTTTGCTTTCAAATTTTTGTGCCAACCTAAATGCCTTCTCCAATGAATTAGGTTCCCAAAGGTGAACCTGATGTTGGATGTTATCCTTTAAATTCCTTATGAACACATCAATCTTATGCTCCTCTGGAATATCTTTTACCCTTATATTCAATTTTTGGAAGTCCTCAATGTGTTCCTCCATTCAACCCTTTTGTTTGAAATTTATCAATTGGATAAAGAAGGTGTTTCTATTTGTATCCTCATAATGTGCTATCATTTCCTCTGTAAAAATTGACCACGTGACAATTTGTTTACGAGAGCAAAGCCATCGATACTATACAAACTGATTGGGTTCTAAATATAAAGTTGCAATGCGTACCTTTTGTGTGTTTTGCACATTATGGAGATCGAAATATTGCTCCATCTGTAGTATCCAAGTTACAGGATCCTTGCCATCAAACTTCCTCATATCAATGTTTGGAACGTGGTGGGTCTTCAATCCAATGTTAGAGTATATGAAATCATTATTAACATTTAATTTGTTCTCATCATGAGTTTCCTTTACTACCCTTTCGCCATTAGTAAGAATTTCTTGTAGAAACTTTGTCAAATATATCTTCAAATCTTCCATGTTCCCTTTAAGTTTTGCTTATATACCATCCATCTTAGCTTCCATTCCATTATTTGAACCGTCCATCTTAACTTCAGTTATTTTTTGTGAGAGTGAACTTTGTTGCACTTGGTCTCGTAATTTTGATATATAATGTTGCATTTCTTCCTCTTCTTCATGTGTTATAGTAGAGATTTCAGGTTGCTTACTAGGTTTTTCCATTTTATTTCCTATTCCCTTTTAATCACTTCAAACTAATTTTTCAAACAAAACTTATGCAAATTTTTAAAAAAACTACACACCTTTTTTCGCTTTGTAGGAGATCAATATTGAATCTATTGTATCTCTGTAATTGAGTATCTCCAAGGTCTGAAATTTAGTCCTATGGTATCCCTTTGAGTCCTCTTTCCAACCCCACAAGTATGATCAATATTGGATTTCCCAAAAAAGAGTTATGCCCAATCTCCCACAATGACCTTATTATAGACTAGTTCAGTAGAGCGAACTTATGAGATGTGCCATGTCTCATTGTTGAGACCTTCAGCCCTAATAATGATATCCAACAAACTATAGTCAATCCTCTTTCTTCTAGATCTTACGAAATTTGAATTTGATGCTCAAAGAGAAAGTTATGATGATTTTCCCAAGGTCACCTGTTTGAGATGGAATTCGGGAGCTTGCAAAAACCCTAACTTCCTTGGTTCATATCTCTGAAAATATAGTGAAAAATGGTCTGAAATTCGGACACAGTGTTCATCACGATTTCTTATAAAATGGGTTTATTTTTAAGCTTTTGAAACTTTGTATACAAACAGTTATAATGAAAATACCATGATGGCATGTTTGAAGCAGTGAAACCCTAGAATCCAAAACTCTCATACCAAATGTTATGCAACCAGCTCACAAAATAGAAGAAAAGGTAGCTCAACAACTTCAAAATAATCTTCTTCGAGGGTGAATCTTCTTTACATTAGATAAATGAAAAAATCTTGAATGATACAAATGACAAAACCTCCTTTTCTATATATAAGAGTCTAAGGGGTCACAATATAGTCAGAGCCAACATAACAATAATAATGTAAGGGCACAACAATAACAATAGTGGGCTTCTATGGGGCACAATAATAACAATATGGGGACAACATTGGCACAAAAATAACAATAAGGGGATGCAATGTCAATAATAATGGGGGAATACACTACTATTATAGGGACCTAACATTATCAATGATCAAATGATGAATGAATGCAAGTTCTATCTAATGTGAGATGCGAGATCTTAATTGATTTTAATTATATGCCTAATCTAGATGAAAGTCTCCTCAATTGTTTTGAAGGAAGTATTAAACAAGGTTGTAGAAAGAATTGTTGGGAAGGGAGGTTAAGGCCTCATTAACAATACCTCCCCAAGAGTTCTAAAGGCCCAAGTGCCTTCGTTCCTACAAGGGTTTCTCGCAAGAGAACTACAAGATCACATATTTTAATTGTTGAGTAAGGATCGAGATTCTCAAATTGGTCTGAAGAAGGTGGTCCTAACTTTCTATCAACCAAGCTTATGCTTGGAGGTAAATTTTAGGAACACAAAACTAAACTAGAATGAGAATGCAAATGATGATAATATGGAATAATTTCAAAGAGATACAATAATTACAATGTGCTTCAATGTAAGAGACATCAACTACTTATAACCAAGCTTATCAAATCCACTTTAAAACACAAGGTTACAAGATTCCAATGATAACCAATGAAGCAATTTAGGATTACTCAATGAAACAATAACAACAATGGAAACAAGTGTTTTTTAAGATAATCCTCACTTATATGGAAACAAGTAAGAGAATTAAATGATGCAAGCACAAGTAACTAATGACAAATCAGATTGCTAACAATGATTTAAATGAGAGATACAACTCAAAGACTAGATCTAACTATGATATCAATGAAGTCATATCTAATCAATGAGAACAAAAAGAGACGGTTAGTATCCAAATCCAAAACAAGAGAAACTAACTAAAAGATAAAGTCTCCTCCCAATACCTTGAGGAGATCAAGAGAAGATGAGCAACTTAAACAACAACAACCACTTTTAAAGCTATCACCAAAAAGAAAGGCACCACAGAATATATAGTATACTCCAAGGATGAACGACTTGCACCAGACCTAAGAAAACCCTCACGGCCAAGATGAACGAGTCAACCAAGCCCACGACCAAGCAAGAGAAAAGGCTAGAAAAATAAATTGAAATTTTTATGAGTTATGTCTGATGAATTTTAATTATTTCAAGCATTTAATTATTAAAAATGTAATGCGACAAAACCCCTTAAATAATAGTGCTTCAAACTAGAGGTATTTGGCCTCCTTAAGGCTCACGGCTAGGAAGGATAGGGCCTCCTATGCCTATAACCTACCCTTGAAAATATATTGTGTCATGAAAAACCTCAAGGGGCAAATCCCTAGCCACAAACGAGTGATAAAATCTTCCAAAAGAATGAGCAATACCCCTACATTCATAACATGTTAATCCTTGAAACAAATGATGCTAAGAGCATACCTTAAAAATCTTTGCAATTAGGCTAGATGAGGCCTCTAGGCCTTGCAGATAGCCCTCAAAGCAATCTCCAAGTGATCAGATCTGAAAAAGTGATAAAAACCCTTGCAATCAATGGATTAATACCTAAAATACACCAAGGATTAGTCTCTAAATCATATGCAACAAGAATGAGATTCTAATAGGTCTGTGGCCAAGGACAATAAGGCTCAAAAAGCTTGTGGCTAGGCCTAGAATAGTCAATAAGGATAGTGGCTAGCCACAACAAGCCTTGCAATGAAACTTGAGCCCTAAAATTGAGTTTATAGGCCTTCAAAGTCAAACCCAACTCAGATTTTGATGAGAAAATAATTTACAAAATTTTTCAAGCTCAAACCCTTGCCAAAATCAATTTTGAAGTGGAAATAAGGGCCTAAACCCTAACAAATCCTTTAAAAAAGAAACCATTGGTGATGAGAGTCCACAAAATGATGGATCAAAAGTCTTAGAGGCCTAGAGAGGCCTTAAAACTCATGTGGCATTGAAGAGAAGCTAGATGGCCTCCCAAAAGGTGAGGCGTTGAACCCAAGCCCTAGCCGTCTAAGCTAGGTGAGGGTTCAAACCCTCTAAAAATCGACTTCTTCCTTAATCACCTACAAAACAAGTTTAAGAAGAAAACCTACACGTCCTCTTCAAATCTTCAAAAAAAATAAAGCTCAAAACCCTAATGGCTATATATAAAGATAGAGAAATATGTACAAGGGTTAGAGAAAAATTATTTACAAATTTACAATAATTATGGCTTTTATAAGGAAATTTATTTAGTTAATGCACAAATAATTTAAACTATATGAGGAAAATAATGTTAGAGGTGAGCAATAGCCAAGATCTTTGCAAAACCAATCGTTAAATAAGCATTGCCATTTAAGAAAGTGGGCTCTTAAGTTTTCTTGTATTGGGAGTTGGTTGGTCCAACCGAAGACTTCCTTTCATGCCCAAGATCTAAATACCACAAAGTCTCTACACACTTAAGATCAAGTTATTAGATCAACAGGGGCTAGATGGACACAATAACCCTCGAAATATAGAGATACTTGCTAGATCAATCAAGTTAGAGTGCTTCTCTAAACCCAATAACTAATGCAAGATACATGTGCAAATAGTTAATCGAACTAGTTGCTAATGAAGTAATAACTTATGGAAATATTATTCAATAGAGTATTAAGAACATGATCCAGAAAAACATTAGCACGAGAAGCAAAAGAGGAACGCCGCCATGAATAAACCCCAAAAAATTTTGCTTTATTCTTCAATATATATATATATATATATGACAACCAACAAAGCTTGATATAGATCTCAATCAAGATTTTCTGATGATTACATGATATCAAATGAGGAGCAAATAGCTTCCTTATATAGAAAATGAGAGCATGAGACCCCTCCAAGCGGAAAAAAAAAACAACTAGTTCCCTTGATCCATGGCTTGATCCTCGTCAAAATAATTTGATCCCTTGATCGATGTTGCATAGATCTCCATAAAAATAGAACTCCTTGATGGGTGTGCTAGATGGACCAAACTTTGACTTCTGAGTGGTTTTGGACCACTGGAGAACCTTCAAAAATAGAATTACCGAAATTCTCTCTTTCAAAATAACAACCTGGACCAAAAATTAAATTTCCTTGAGAAAATAATTCTTTCTGGCACAACGAAATTTTTGAGGGGAATTTTTGCCTTGGAAATGAGTTCTTACACTTTGAAAGATGACCTCATTAATATTTTGATAATTTTTCCACTTTGAGAGAAATTAATTTTCTCTCATTTTTATTTTTGACAATTTTTGAGCTTAATTATTTTAACATTTTTCACTGGAAAATAAAAGAAATGACTCAAAGGGGGATCTACATATATTTTCCACCCTCAAAGTGGGTCTAAAAATATTTAGCTAATGATGTATAATTATGAGTAATCATCCACCTAAATATTTCTAGACAACACCTTTACATCAAATATTACATAGACATCTCATACAGAAGGGGAAATTGACAATTAAAACATGACCTCTAGACTCAACCAAATTTTGCAACACAGGACAAATGAGCTAGTATGATAAATACATAGACTCGATAACACTAGGACTACACTTGAGACCTTACCATCGAACCTCACTCTAACTTTGGGGTATGTGTGGGAGAAAAAATCTGCCAATTATTTTGGTTAGAAAACATGAATAATTAGTGGAAGCTAAAATACTCCCTAAAGTGAAACTCTTTGCTAAGAATCAAAGGCTTACCTAGTTGTTTTTACATGGCTTTATAGTCATACTAGAATCATTTTTACAATAAAGGCCCAGAGGGCTGCAGAATTTGAGATTATAATGACAAATGTTGAAGTTGCATGATGATAATGACTTTGAAAAAATTCCATCTGCTAACATGTACTTTGCATCTTGGGGTAGTTGACACATGCATGGTCAACGGAACCAAAGATAAGTATGCTTAAGTTGGTGTCAACCCTGACATTGGATGGAAGAACAATATGCTCAATTGCGAGATCTTGTCACCAAGATTATGTGAGACTCAACTATGTCTAGATGCCCCTTAGGAGAATTTATATCCCCATAATTGGCTCCTACCCTCAACTACTCCCCATAAAATTTAAATTTGTGACTGAATAAAAACTAAACCCCACACAAATCAATTGATACACACTTCATCAATAAAAACATATAAATATATGATAAAAATTAATATATAACATTATAATAAATAAATCATAAAATTTAATTATAATATAATTAATTACATTAATAAAAATCTAACAAAAATATTAAAATAAAAAATAAAAAACTCTGTTCATCAAACTCACATAAAAATGTCGAGCTATTAATTTTCCCAAGTTCACACATGTCAACACATATTTCCTATTCTATATCTAGTTTCCTATGTAACTAAAAATTGAAGTCACATTCTAGAGATATATATTTATTGATAATCCTCTTTAAAATTTTAAAAAATGGAATGGTGTAGAAATTTGGTTGTTCAAATTTCTATTATATGTATAAAGTTTAATTTAATTCAATAATTAAATATTTTATTATAAATTAAAAGTTTTTTTTAAACAAAAATTGAGAATGCCCAATTATTATTAAAGATGTTTAGTTAAAATTCACTTTAAATATTTGATTATTTACATAAATAAGTGTAGTATTGGATATAGTTATAATGAAATTTATAGTATAATAATTTATTTATAAAATTTAATTTTTAATTTTTAAATAAAATGC
This sequence comes from Pinus taeda, assembly GCA_000404065.3. Classification (NCBI taxonomy): domain Eukaryota; kingdom Viridiplantae; phylum Streptophyta; class Pinopsida; order Pinales; family Pinaceae; genus Pinus; species Pinus taeda. The sequence continues at coordinate 32,985 of APFE031640739.1, forward strand.
TACAATATCTACAATATTTCACATGTACATTCATCAATATTGACCTAACAAAAACTAAAATTTACAAAGCATCAAGATGTTACATTAAATCATGAGGAATTATTCCTCCTCTTTGATTTTTATGTCTTCTGATTAACCATTAAGGAAGGAGGGACATACCCCTTTTGCCCCTGCCACCAAAGTTCAACTTGATTTAGTCTTGACCCCAAATTAGTCATAAATCAACCTTGGAGTTGTTTGATCTGAGAACGTGGAGACATTTCTTCTTGGGGATATATTGATACAACTGATAAATTTGTTTGAAAATCTAACTTAACTTTGTATCTGAGGGGAGAGATCCTGAATATAAATGGTGAACTATATTCAATCACCAAAAATAATCACCTTCTAAATTCCCAAATTTACAATTTCCCTCGAACCCTAATACAAAGCATAAATTTTAACAACATTTTTTGAAGTGTAACCTCACTTCTATCATCCTTGAATTAAAAAATGCTTTTTAGCAAAAATTAATATCACAACTAACAAATATAACATTAAAATATATATAATAATAAAAAATAGTAAATTTAATTTAAACTGGAAAGTAATACGACTAAATTATGAAATTTAGTAAAATAAATCTTGTATACGTATATGTACTTATATTCAATAATAAAAATAAAAAAAGAGAGTCGTGTTTGAATGTTGACATTCTCCATCAACGGCATTAAAAATAAAAAGAGAGTCCTTGTTGAATGTAGGCATTCTTCTTAACGTATTAAAAATAAAATAAAAAAGAGTCCTAGTTGAATGTAAACATTCTTCTTAATGGTGGGCGTGAAATTTATTATTTTAAAAGTTAGTTTGAAGCATGCAATAGCCCCCTATGTTGACCGCATGCTATTTATATTTTTGGGTTAGTTTGAAGCACGCAATAGCCCCCTATGTTGACCGTATGCCATTTATATTTTTGCGCTAGTTCGAAGGAAACTAACCAAATTATATATTTGTTAATGGAAATTAAATTAATGGGGTTGTATATATTTATGATTGGTTTTTAGTAAGATTTAATAATACAAGTTGTTTTTAGTGAGAATTTTTGGAAGTTTTTTTATAGGATTTTAAAGTTTAAATTTTTTAAAATTTTACACAAATTTATTGAAATCACAAGTGTTACATTGAAATTTGTCACCATGACTATCTGCAGTTAATATGGCTCCATCAATAGTCATATTATCCTCCTTGTCAAGCTTCATACCTCTGCTCTTCATGTCAAACTTCAAAAAAGAGAGGAAGTCACTTAAAAACATGTTTATCTCTGGGTACGCAGGTTCTCTCTACCTTACCTGCGTGTACGCATCCCAAACACACTGTACCTGCGTACTTGTACGCTCTGTAAGCCAAAGGATGGGTGTGTACCCCTGTAAAGGTCAAAAGGCGCGAGTTTCATCTTAAAAAAGTTACTTGTGGTCACTTCTAGAGCCTTCTAGAAGAGTGTTTGACGTGTATTGAGCGCCTCCAGATGGTTCATGCATCCCCTATGATAGAGGAACTTATCCCATCAAGAGAGGAGCTACCCCATCCAAAAGAGGGAGTATCCCATTGATGTTGGAACTAAATAACTTCCTCTAGAACACTATAAATACAGGCATTGGGCAGAGGAGGGGAGGTTGAAAGCTGAACATTCCAAAGGGTAAATGCTGCTGGAATTAGGACTTCCATTTTTGACTTGTGAGGAGAGATTACTATCCTTTCTTGTTGCCATATTGGGAGTGGGTGAGCTTGTCAAAGTAGAGGAAATCTCTTGTTGGACCCCAGGAGGAGCTTGCACAACACCAAGGCTCAGGTTGTAATGGTTCCTTTTTTGTTTCCTTAATACAAATAAGTCCATTCTTCTCAATGATTTGTTGTTAATGAATTATTTCATGTACTCCTTGGTCTATGTGATGAATATGCTTTGTTTTATGAAATATTCAGGTGTTATGTAATCGTTTGTCTTGTTAGTGTATGCAGGTCTTAAAGTGAAGGAGGAGCTCATCTGGATCAGCAAGGCTGGACTGCTACAACAAGCGTTGGATTTGAGGTAGGATCGAACAACGCTTGGTTTCTCATAGAATAATGTATGTTTAGAGAAGGATTGCTCTTGTTTGTCTTGTTTGTCACTAGAGAGTCTTAGACTCCTAGGGAGGTTAGGTTTGTCCACAAAAATAGCTCTTTCCGCATGACACCCCCAACGTTGCATCTTAGGCTCTTGTGGCCCCGCATCATGAATATGCATATGTCGATAGAGTGTAGGAATATTATCAAAGAAGAATGCACAAAACATTGTACCATAGGGATAGCTCCTCACTGTTGGCCTCCAACAAAAAGTCAGTTGGTACTTTAGCACCATTAATAAAATTTAGGCCTACCCATTGTAGGTTCCCGTGAGCACACTCTCCATTAGGACCATTTTCTGTCCAAATATCTCTATTATCTCTATTTGTGTCTCTAATATCTCTATGTATGTCATATAGATGGCCAAATCCCTCACTCAGGCACCAAGCACATAATTTCTATCAATGAACTCATCCACCTACCTCCCACGATGTAATAATGGTTTTACATCTCCAACCACCCCCATGAGTGGCAACCCTATCAAAAAGTATATGTCCTGGATCGTAATAGGAATATGGAAGTCCTGGATCACAAATGCCTCACTGTCTATATCCCAGTAACTTACTATCCTCATGAAGCATTTCTCCCTAGCCCACATTAGAGGGTTCTAAAAAAACTTTAGTAAGCCATATCAAGCAAGAGCACTTCTCATCGCCTGGTTCCCCTGAACTTGAGAATGTAGTTCCTCAAGCTCATCTTCTTGCCACAACACTTTGAACTTTTCCTTGCACAAGATCATCACTTTGTCAACAATAGATAAATATAACAAACCATTATCAATTCATCTAAACATAGGGCTATCCTTAGGGTCACAACACCCTCAAGATCTGGACCTACAGTCCTAGGTCACCAATGTAGTTTTTCCCTTGAAAACTGCATTGACCAATGCACTTTAGGCCCTCATTTGTTGAATAAAGTGTAACTAGGGTCGGTCTTCATGACATTGTAATGATGATTTTTGTAAAACGAATCTATTATTCCTTGTTGCATGGGTTTCATGAGAAAGAGGTCTATTTATTTAGTGGCTCCCATTGAGAGCCTTAGGGTGTCATAGAGTCAATGTCATGTGTAATGTGTACAAAGTCTAAACAACCCTTCAAGACAAGCACAATCCTACAAGACAAGCACAAGAATAAGTCTGCAAGCTAAATGATGAAGAAGAGCAGCTATGTCAGCCTCAAAATATATATTAATGACAAGTTGGATCAAATAATAGACACATCTTTTCACTGTGACATGTCAGCTTATTTTTGGGAGACTAACCACTATAAATACCTCGTCAAGGATTGTGCATAATAGAGACACAGAACTCAGACATTACTGTAATCTTGGATAAGTACAGAATTTAGATAGGGTGCATGAGGGTTCTTGGATGCCTCTGCAATTTCATGGGCTATTACAGTGAGAAAAATTGCAGTCTAATACTCCTCGGTGGTGGCAATATCAGCATATCTGTAATCATGATCTTGGTCCAAGGAAAGAAGTCATCATCTCGGTGTTGTAAGTAGTAATTAAGGTCTCAATAATGGTTACAGTCTTGACCTACTAACATAGTGAAGCAACCTCACTATTTCAGCATATATGTGAAGAGAAAGATCCTGAAGTGATACTCTGTGTCGGTGAATCTAAGTGAAACTCTACTATATATCTTAGATCTATTTGTTGTGGAGAAGGTCTCGGTGAGGACACAACAGTAATGAATATCTCCGTGGTAGTTCAACAAGGTGCAATAATGGTGATAGAGATGATCTTAGTGTCCAACAATGATCTAAATAAAGATGGATCAATGACGAAGCATCAATGATGATGATCTCATTAGTGACAAAGAAGAGGATTGTTGTCTTGGTCTTGGAGTGGCATGATAGGTTAAGGGTCATGGTCTTGGTATTCGTCAATTGGAATCTCTATAAGAAGAATTTTGTGTGGTTTTTTATCTCCAAGAGAGAGGTTTTGGCCTTAGAAAAAAGCCAACGTCTTGTGTTCTTGTCTTTTTGTTTTGGTAGCTATTTGTTGAAGAAGACATACTATAATAATAATAACAAGTGAATATTATGCTAAGAAGTAAAGCTAAAACACCTCACAAATAGTTATCAAGCTAAGAAGAATCACAATAAATCTAATTTCCCTAGATTCTTCAACATGGTATCAAAGCTAAGGTGCTGAAGTCAAAGGAAGGGAATTAAAAGAGACATACAAGGATCAGTATTCAAGAAGGGCATCAAAGCAAGGTTGAAGAGCTTTGTCAAGATCGAAGGATTAATCTGCAACACTAGTCTACAACAACAATTAATAATCAACCTACAACAACAAGGTAACTTCACATCAAGAACTTGTGTCTCCTCATCACCATCATCAAGAGGCCACCAAGACCCTCATCAATGTTGTCTACAAAGGAAGGTAACTCAGAGGACCTCAAAATCAAAGATCACATCATCTTGGAACATGTTGACACAATGAAGTAGTCAAGATCTACAAAATATGGAAAAGTATATTAAAGGCATTTTCATCTCCAAGGTTATGAAATCAAGCAAGGATCATCTCCTTTCCCTAGAAGAAGATCATCCGAGGAAGGAGAAAATCATCCTCATCAAAAGGGAGCAAAATTTTCTATTAAGAAAATGATTTCTCATTTGAAAGAATATCATCCAAGAAGAAGCCCTCATATATCTTCTTCAATCATCATCAAAGAAATCAAGGTGAAGATTTCATCTTCACATGACAAGTAAGTATCTTTTCAATTTATAAATTTGGTTAAATGACTTCATGATTGCAAGGACATCTATAGGTTGGATGGGTCATCAATATTCCTTGCATGAAGAAGGAGGATAGACATAGTCCTTTAAATAGCTGAAGTCATCAAAAGTTCTCCTCTGAATTCATGGAAACAGATACTTATGAAATATCCCCTCATATAGCAATATTGGAGACACCAAAGAAAAACTCTCTCAGAAGGTGCAATGAAGAAGGTCACATGTAATCTGATCTTCATGAAAGTAAAAGAGTATAAAGGGATGTAGGATATCTTCATAACATCCCATCTACAAGATCTAGGAAGGAAGATATTCATAATCATTTTATCTGATAGGCAAGATAACAAATTTCCATGAACAAGAAGGTTACCTCATTAAACAACTTTTGGTCTCTATGCTAGATAAAGAAAGACAAGTTGATGGCAAAAATATTGAAGGTTAAAAGAACTCAACCCTGTGTAGGAAGGAAAGGCAAGATTGGTCCTCAAGCAAGATAGAACAAGTACAACTAAGATTCAATGCTATAGAAGGATTTTGTAGGCTCATATCACTGAAAGATGGAGGAAGATAACGAAAAGGGCCAATAAAAGAGGGAGTAACAAATATCTCCTATGAGTAAGATAGTATCCCTCATAAAAGGGTCCTATCATAAGCTCCTAAATCTTATGTTATAGGTTATGACAATGATAATAAGATGTATCATGGCATCATGGAAACATTAGAAACAAGAGCTCGTGACATCACCATGGGAATCATGAAGGAAAAAATCCATGGCAGATAAACATGTAGGATATAGATCTTGGGAACCTTAGTGGACTTTGACGGAAATGAAGGAGTCATCTAAGACAAGGCTCATCATGCATCAAGTAAAAAAGGAAAAATATGCCGGTTGGGGTATACAAGATCCTCAAAATTCTCTGATGGAATCCTCATCATAGGGTTCACTAATTTAGAGAGGAAGCAAGTGTTTTAACAAGAAATCCAAGTTATGAAGTCCATGAGATGATGATATGATGACATGAAGTAGATCAATTTATTGAATATATTTTCAATCAAGGAAGCTTCTAGAAGAAACCTCGATGACCCGAAGGTAAAATAAGGTATGCATGCTTGTGTTTAATATTATAATGTCATGTCATATGGTTGTAGGTAACATGGATCATTGCTTATATCTTAAGAAGCATGATCAAGATAAAAATGATCCCCTCCTATGAAAGGATGCATGAAGGCATAAGTAAGACTAGATGAAATCAACATAATATGTCCCCATATGAAGTATGAGGCAATTGACTACAATGAAGAAACTCTGATTGAAAGCTACTAGGAATAGAATATGTGAGGAAGGAAGAGATAGTGAGATATGCAACCATGATGAAGGAAATCAACATCCAAAAGACCAAGAACATTTGACTAGGAAATATCCCGAAAAGATATGAACATTATGATGAAAGTCTAAAAAAGATGAAGACTCTTGAAAATGGATATATTTGGGAGATGTGTCAATATGTGTGCAGGATGCTAATACCTACAAGAACATGTCACGATGAAGAGCCATCTCTTAAGGTATGATTTAATTTAATATGATGTTTTGATTTATTGAATAATATTTGGATAATGCAAGGCTACTCAAACAAGAGTTGTAAATACAAGTACAACTAGCATTCACGTGGTGGATGGAAGAAGAACGATGAGAAAAAAGTAGTCATATAATGAAGGTTCCAGATATGAAGACGACCAATTTCCATGAAGAAAAGAATGACATGATGAACTAAGGAGGAAAGTGATCGATGATTGTTGCCCTACAATGAAGAAGCTCAATTGATTTTCATGACAACATGGAGAGAATTTGATCAAGAAGCTGAAGGATCCACGAAGAAATAAGTTGTTGATGTATAGTAGAATCCCTAGATAGGAGGGAGATTTAACAGGTCCTTGATCAAGAGGGATCTTGGATTGGATCACCCATGATTAAAAAGGAGTGACAATTGTGTTTTTCTACTTCATGTGTCATGCACTAGACCAAAACTAACAACCGTAAGTCTAGGTGAAGGCCATGAAGAGAAATGACGACACGTGATATCCTCCCTAGTTGAGAGGGAGACATAAAAACAACATTATTGTCTTCACTTTGGAAGAAAGAATGGAAGATTGGGTAATCATATGGCATCTAATTCTCTTTGAGTATGTGTAGGGCATCCAAGCCAAGAGTAGGCAATAGGACCAATATTGTTTGAGGGCTGGGAACCTAAGATAATAATAATCCTAGAAGGTTATACTCAGTGAACACCCGGGTGGGTATTTTAGTACTTGTTGACTTGTGTAGAATTTCGTCATGAGTAACCACTCTTTACTCATGTTTATAGGGTCTCCTTTGAACCCATTCCTTATGGAATTTCACATATAAGTAGCATCACTCTATTCATTGAATTTTCCTTTCAATCGTCAAATATCACCTTAGGGATCCCCACACTTTGATAGGTGAATCAACCCTTCCATCTTTTACATTTTCTATCTATCAAGTGTTAAATCCTTCCTCATATGGGCACTCCAAAACCATTTTCACTATTGCATTTTGGTGCCCATGTTGTTTAATCCCATTTAGATTAGGAGTCTAGTTTATCTTCATACCAAAGCTAGTACCATTTATGTTTCTCATTTTCATGATGAAAACCCATTTCCCCCTTGACTCCCCCCTCTTATAACCTCCTAGTTTACCCCGAGAGGGCTTTGTACCATGTTACTTGGTTTGGTTAGTGGCATCATCATTGAGTCACCCTCATTCAGAGCATCATAGATGAGTCACCATTATGTCCCATGGAGTCTGTTCAAAACCATATTGAGTCTTGTTACAATATGTGTTAATTTTAGATAAAAATGGTATGTTCTATGCTTGCAACAATTACTTCAATATCCTTTGTTGTCACAATGATAATTTCCACTTATTTTCCAATAGCAATCACATAAACCATTAATCACATTGGCAACAACTGTAGATAGAACATGAATAATAAAAATGCAGAAGACGAGCCAAGACAAGAGAACACCAAAATATGGCTCAAGCCAAGGAAAAACCCTAAGATGGGGAAACCCTTGATCAATTCTTCTTATCATAAATATCAAATGTTTCGTAGAGAGAGAAAGTACAATAATACAAAGTCAAAGACAAAATTGACTTGCCAAATCACTGTCTAAAACAACCCTGTCAAATCTACAATCCTGTGCTCAGTGAACAATAGTCAAATCAGCTCTAACTAGTAAATAGTAAACATTCAAAATTCCCCTCTTGATCTCAGTCAACCTTAGTCAAACTTGGCCTTCTTTGTTGGTAAAATTCAACCCAAAATAGTGAGCAAAACAACAATAAAAATTGGTCAAATTGAAGTTAGCTCTGCAGTCAAACAGATTGTAGTCAACATATATCAAACTGCCGAGAAATTCTTGGTTTTAATACCAAACAGTACGACCTTCCCAAATAGAGAATATCCAACAACAATCGTAGTCAAAGGAGGTCACATAACCCTTGGTCAGCCATGGTCAAAGCCCTACAACAAATTTGAAATTCGCCCTCCTTTCTACCACATATGTGAATAGAACAACTACCCAATGAGGTGTACAAACAAATTAGATGAGGAGAGAGAAGAATGTGTTGTGTGATGATGATGCCAAATGAGGGAGGAGGTGTCTCTTATTTATATGAATCGATGAGGGTCAAAAGATGTCTGTTGGGCTTCATGAGCCTACATGATGATGTGTCTGACCTTGATAATTTTCACATGTGTGGGCTTCACTTCAAAAACTTATTTCCCCTTGTCCAAATTTGGTGATATTTAGGTCGATTTTGGTCTTCTAAAAAAGAGGAATTCAATGCAATAATTATCTCCATCAAATGAGCTATCCAAAGTGGATTTTAGCCCTAGTTTTCAATTTTAACAGTATGTAAGTCCCTCTATGTGTCATACCTATTATTTATTGCTAAGATTTAACCTCTATATGTCCCCTTAGTTTACTGATTCATCTTTGAAAAGTCTTTGTCTGAGTAGCTGATTGTTCCCCACAAAATGTTTTCAATCACTATTAGGTCAACCTTGCATGTTATGCTCTGACAACAGAAGTCATAAGCCCACCCATCAATTCACTTTTTCCCATATTGGTGTCAGCCTTTGTCATCCACATTATACTATGTGCCTCATGCCATTGTTGAGGACTCATCACATTTATTATAGGGGAGTGGCCTAAAGGATGGTGTACTTGGGGTCCAATTTCCTCATTGACGAGTGCGTAAGATAAAGCAAAGGGAGACTTCAGGGCCCTTTGACTTGGTTGTTTATTGTGTGCTTGACTTTATCTCATTATCACATGATGAAGAATCATACACTTGATGGTCCAGTGCATTAGTAGATTGTACTAGCATCAACTAGGCATGTGTGAGATGTTCCCAAAACTTAGGAGGGAGTTTCCCTTCAAGTAGTCCACTACATGCTCAACCTTCAGTAGCTTACAATCAAACCTTAGATGCAGTTCAATACATTTTACTGGCTTGGTTACTGTCGTTCGTAGAGGCCATTGCATGAACCTCCCTTTTATTGTCTCATTTCGATCTCCAGAGCTCTTTCATATTCAACAAGGCTTCTTTGGTTGACATCGCCCCCTCTCACTGGCATGGGGCATTCGGTCGTATGTACCTAGCTCGATAACAATGATTGTATCAGTCTTGGCCCTTTAGTTCCAGACACATTTATATGAGATTGTATTTCATTGTATCATTTTCTGGCCCATTGATACCAACACATTGATGTACTCTATATTCTTTTTCTCAAACCCACTTTGTTGGACACATCATTATTATTTGTACTCAGTTGTCTTGGTGGGTATGTGTATGCCTCCCCTACCTCATTGAGGTCATGTACACCCACTTGGAGACTCTTGTTTGATGAGAGGTAACGACCTCCTTTTGTGGTTTCGATCCTTGTAGCAATGGCTCTCTCTCTCTCTCCATGACCACTTCTTGTGTCTAATGAATGAAAACTACAATCTATTTTGGTCATACAATGTGCTCCTAACACTCATATGGTGGGAGCCAATCTGTTATCACACAAAAAGTGATCACCTAACCACAATTATTTAGTGGATCGAAATATGCCATGTAGTATGGGTTTTACACATTAAAAACCACTTTTATTTAAGGAAATAACCTAAGGAACCACTTCCATGAGAATAACTCATAAATTCATAAATTTATGTTGTTCTCATAATTTTACCTATTTAGGTGAAAATAATATAAATATTTTCACTCACATTTTTCGTTTCCATAGGAATGATTCAATAAATTATTTATTTATTGATTATTCCTTAATATTTTAAACATCCTCATAGATATAATTGATTAAATCATTATTTTATAAATTATTTATAACTTATTTTAAGGTTTCTCCTAGAAGTAATTTAATAAACTCATTAATTATTTCTAATAATTTTACCCATTTTTACTCATCAATTTAATAAATCATTATTTTTTGAGTTAGTTGTCTAAATAAAGGTTAATGACCATTATTTTTGATCTTTTCCTCTCACAAATAGTAATAAAATACCAAATTGATTAAATATTGATTTGGTCCAACACATTTTATTATATTTGACCTCATCAATTATAACTTAGCATTTTATTATAAATAGAGAGGTTTTCCTCCTCAACCACACGATCCATTTTCATTGTCCAACCTATGATCTTGAAAATCTCAAGCATTCTCACCTAGAGGCTCTCCATTTTTTTATTTTGTTTTGTTTTGTTTTTGGATCACTTTTCCCTTTTTGGCGAGAGGAAACCACACAAGCTGCAACAAGGATTACACACGAACCCTCCCAAAGAGGAGATCCTTTTTGAGCCACTCAGAACATAGCTTCTCATCAAGTGAGAATATAATATAATTAAAAAATCCCTTTGGGTAAATGGCATTTTAATTTGTTGTATAGTGTTTGACATTTGTTTATCTCTTGTTTTCTTAGTTTTTGTTCTAGTTTATTATGCATATCTAATGAACAACTACACTAACACTTGCTACTCCTAGGGGTTATAATTAAATCCTCATCTTTTTGTTATTAGACTACTAGATGCCTGTAGGAAAAGTCTTTTCGCTAACCCTTGTGCAAGAAGACATCTAACACCCCATGAGGTCTTCTATTCTATAGGTATACTATTGTGTTACAAGCCTCCTCCCACAAGAACATAGGTAGATTCTAATCATGGATCATGGCAATGAATGCTCCTACTATAATATTTTTCTTCCTCTTCTCCACTCCATTTTGTTGTGGATTGTAAGGCATTGTCAGCTCCTTGATTCTTGCTTGAATGCAAAAGTCTTTAAACTTGTTGGGGGCATACTCGCCTCCATTGTTTGATCTCAGGACCTTGATATTTTTCCTAGTTTAATTCTCCATAAGAGCTTTGAACTCTTAAAACCCATTGAAGATTTCATCCCTGGACTTCAAGAAGTAAATCCATGTCCTCCTATAATAGTCATCTCAAAATGTCACAAATTAACTACACCCAAAGATAGACTCAACTGACATAGGACCATAGATGTCAGAATGCACCAAATCCAACGCACCCCTGGACCTAGTCTCACTGTTAGGAAATGTTATCTTGGCTTGATTTCCATGAACACATACCTTACACACCATCACATTCTATTTAACTTTGGAAAACTAGTGGCCATCTCTCGTAACATTGGCAGAGCCCTATAGTGTAGATCAATCTCATCCTCCAGTGCCAAATCACACTCTGGTTGTCACTACTATGTACTACAGATTTCACTAACTATTCTCTCAATAGACATAGGCTATTATCCCTACTACCTATAAGTTTCCTCACACTAGGATCAACCCCTTTCAGCTTGACAACTACCTCACCTCCCGTGAAACTGACCTAAAGTACTATGTCCTCCATGGTTGAACCTGAGAGTAAATTATTTTCCAACCTAGATACATACATACCTCCTTCACCTCCATAAAAATTTCTGAGTATAGTTTGAACTTTATGTTGTCAATCCCCTCCATTGCATATCTAGTTTCATTATCAAGCTCCACATGTATATATCTTTCTCCTCGACCATACCAGTAAAGATATCGCAAGATCCTGTCGTGTGACGAGATGCCTCACTATCCACAAACCACACCCCTCTTGTAACGATGTTAGAAATAAAAAAATACTAGAGGAAATTACTTATTGAATTAATCCACCAACTCATCCATCTGTGTAGATGCAACTGTTGTTGTCTTCCCATTGCCTTTATTCTTGTTTGGACATTTTTCAACGTAATGACCAAAATTATAACATGCAAAGTACTTGACTTTGCTCATGTATTTATTCCCTTTTGAAGGTACTCCTCCGCTCTAACTTTTCTTGGATTAATCCATGCCCTTTTTTTCTTTCCCAATAAGAGAAAGTTTATCCTCATCTCCACCTTTGCACTACCCACTAGTTATGTATTCCTCCCAAATCTCCTTTTGGGTGAAATGATCACACTATTTTCCCCAATAAAGAAGTTTATCTCTAGCCAGGATACCTGTCACAAATGTAGCCCACTGCTTAGTACACCCTTTCAATGCTACTTTTACAAGATCCATCTCATCCACCTCTTCCCCAATAACTAAAAGTTCATCACGAACTTTCTAAATCCTTATGAAGTATGAGGCCACATTCTCATATTTGTTCATCTTAATGTTATTCAACTTCTCCCTTAACACCATCTTTCTAATCTGGTTGTTACTATGGAACAATGTTTTCAAGGTCATCCACATTTTATAGGTTGAATCCTTCTTTGTTATGTGAGGGATTATGTGACCCTTCACACCATCCAAAATGCTTCCCTTGGCTCTTATATATTTAATCTTATGTTCAACTGCTTGGATAACATCCTGAGGAGCTTGAATCTCTTGGCTTGCAATTTTCCACAAATCATTTTCCATTAAAACCATGGAGAACGACTCTTTCCATGGGCTGATATTTACAACCCCCTCCAACCTATCTTCATACCGTAGACTTGATGATGCCATTTACCAAATCGAAGTTAGCCACAAAACCCTCAGTGCAAAATAAAATGCTACTGCAAAAAAAGAAAATTTGTTGCCATAAAACCTTTGTGATATATGATATCCCCCACAAAGTTTCTATTTCTCTGATACCATGTTAATTCTTGTTGAAATTGGGTCGCATTGAGAGGTACTCTCACATGTCCTTGGTGCTAGGCTTGTGAGAGAGATACACCCACAAAGTGACTATGTGGTATTTGTACCCGAGTTTCGGGTTTTGGACCCAAAGGAGTGAGCTTGGAACCCAAGCAAGTGAATTTAATATTCTAATTTAATGTAAAGGTTGAGTTGGAGGTTCCTTAATGGACATAAGGGCTTCCTAAGTGACCTAAGAGACACCTATAAATATACTAGCCAATGGAGAGGCTTAGGACAAGAGGAAGAAGACATTTCTCTTGTGAGGAAGGCAGGAAAGGAGCCACAAGAAGCAAGGGAGGGGTGAGTTTTCTGTGTTCTAGTTAGCAAAAGGAAATCACTGCTAAAGGAAGAAATAGGCCAAGTATAGTAGGGCATCCAAGTTCTGAAAAAGTGTGCTTAGGGCTATTGTAGCAATAGGCTATGGAACGGGAGGGAGGATAAGGCCTACACAAGGCAGTCGAAGGTAAGGAGAGAATTCGACCATAGGGAACAACCAAGTGTCAAGGCTACAGAGATATGTTGGAGGGATGATTTGGGTTGGCCGTAGCTAGCCATAGGCTTAGGAGCAAGGTCGTAGGCCTAACTAGGAGCGTCAAGTAAGAGGAATTACCACATACTTCGAAGGAGGACAGGGCGAGGTATTTATGGTGCTAAACACACCTTAAATCAAGGAAAAGAGGGTTGTGGATAACCCTAAAAAGATAATTGTCGAGCGTTGAAGGTGTTTGACACATAAGGGTACAGACCAAGGGCCAAAGGAGATATGTTAGGGTTGGTTACACGCAAGGAAAAAGATAACAACAAGGTGAAGAAGGTTGGTTACAAGGGACTACAACAACAATGAAGGACTATGTTCTAAAGGAACATGCCTAGGTAAGTACAACAATATTATTTAAGTGTTGTAGGTTTTTTATTGGGAATATAAGAGCCTCAAAAACTTGGCCTCAGCCCCATGTGATTTAGTCAAAGGATTGACTTGATATTTTAGGCACTGTACAAGGATGTAAAGGGCTATGGGAGCTCTAAGGTTTTGTTTTAGAATTCCATACTACAATTTTTTCTTACTTTTATTTAGTGTAATCGAGCCTCCTTTGAGAAGGTTGCTTCCTCAATAATTGTGTGTTTTTACCTCTCCCTTAGGTTTATTTTATAGTTTCATTAAGCAAAAATACTTAAACCTAATTTGCTAAGGGATCAATGGCTAGGATAAAATCCTAAGCCTCACTTGAGATCAACGGTTGAGATGATATGTAAGTCACTTAAATAATTGATTTATTTATCCTTAGAGCTTTGGCCTAATAGTCCACAATAATTAATTACATTAATTATTGTACTTTTCCTAAGTTAACCTTAGGAAAAAATCATAAAATTGCTTACTTCGCCATGTGAGAACCTAAAGAGGCAATCAAATATCTTCCACATGCTAACATACCAAGCCAATATAGAATACCTTTCGAGGCTATAAAATCAACGTTTGATAGTACAAAAACTGATTACCAGGAGATATGGGAGGTAATTGATCAAATATATAGATGATATAGATAGTTTTGATAACAAGTAGGCCACAAGAACACGAAGCATTCCCATTCTAGTTTCCTTTTTGCATGCTCAATTTTGTAGAACGTTTTGATGTTATGCTCATGTTTTTACTATTACATTTCATGAACATGTTTTTAGACAATACAAAAGAATATATGTTTAATGATTAATCATGTTGACATGCTATTTTCATCTCTATCATATGCATTTTATGAGAATATTGAATTTTATTATATATATTTTTTAATTTTCAAAATTTGTAATATAGTGAATTTAATGTAAAATTTTATTCCCGAAATTTTCACTGTCAAATTTTTATCGAACTTCAAGGTCATCAAATTCGAACACGAACTTTTATCGAACTTCAAGGTCATCAAATTTGAACATGAATATGAAATAGGTGACTTTTATTGCGAATGACACACATTATAGTTTTTTCTTAAGATTTATGAGACTAAATTTCACCATTTGCGTGTGAAAATGATAATTTTGTACATATTTTCAGAGTTTTGTCCCAAGTGAGCTGTTCAATACCCTATGTTCTAGTCTATGAACTTTGCATGAAATATCCGGCGACATTCAAGATTAAAATAGCTTAGGCATTTTGAATCTATGGTAGGATATGAACCAGATAGTTATTTTCTCCTAATATTTGGCATCTAATGTTAAGTGCCTTTGCATAACTAGTTAGATTGTATATAAGGGTTTTTAGTCTTGGATATTGCAGAACCAAACCCAAACATAATGTCAAGTTTGAGGGAATAAATTTGTAGTGAACCATTCAACAATGTATAAGTTTTAGAAGAGTACTCCTTGCAACTTTGTTTAAACATTATTTGATCTCGCTATAAATTCAAGATTCTCATTTATGGTTCTTCATATGTTGTATATCGTTATGTTAAACTTATTCAAATAAAATAGAGAGTGTATCTACATATTATTTACTAGGAATAAAATATAATGAGGCTAATGCTACTATATCTCCTTTAACATCCTTTAGGGTTCTAGTTTCTTCTCTGGGTCATCTCCCAGAACATTTTTTGTGTAGTGTACAATAACACACTTTTTCTCATAATGGGATATAATTCACACATGAATATTGAATAAGAGTTGGGTCGATGTTATTGCTGGTTGATACTTTATTGCATTGGAAATGGTGTGTTGAATACGATCACCATGGTGAGAAGTAGTTGTGTACTTTTTTGAAATTAAGTTGAATTGCATTGTAATTAGGTGCATTTTTGGTTATAAGCTGACCTTCCATTTGTTGAGTTTGAATTGTTGGCTTGAATTCATGAATTATTATGGTTACTAAATACTCTAATACTCTCTCTATCGACAATATGGTCACAATTGACAAAACTACTCTTGCTCATGTTATAATCTGTTTACAATATTGATAGGACAAAATCAAATTTCTTTAACTTGAGTCACAACTCCAACAAGTAAAATACAACAAAAGAATCAAACATTTCAAACTAGTCCTTGTTCAAAGCCATTCTCTTTTTGAGTTTTAGAAAAATTCCTGCCAGCGGCCAACACATAATTGAATCAGTGACACCACTTCAATGACAAATCCAAAAGATCATGAAGTCTGTCATAAACAAGTTTCTCTTGCACTTTCAAAGCCCATCATCAAACTTTGGGAAGAAATCACCAACAAGTGCATAATAGGGTTTGGATGCGAAAAGGGTTCTAGTTCCAAAGTGTTGGGCTTCTTAAAAAAAAAAATTCATTTTCACTTGTACTATTTAAAATTATATTCTTAAATGCCAACATTGTCATTGAGCTAGCCACATGGAGGATCAATATTTTGATTTTCATCATTGTGAGAATTGTGGAAAACATAATCATCATTTAGACAAATGTTCCAGACATAAGAAATATGCAAGAGTAAAAATTTACTATGGATGGATCACTTCTTGGTAATTGTAATCAATATCCAAGAGGATATATTAGTCAAAATAATTCATTCTCGAGTATTCACACATATTACAATCAAAAGCTTTCTTTTCTCACCTTGTATTTGACAGGGTGGAGTATTAGTAATTAGCATTTCGGCTTTAGATTTCAAAGTCCTATCAATCAGGAAAAAAAATGTGAACGTAAACCACAACAAAATCCAGAGCCAAAGCTAGAGTTATAGATGTATCTAGAGCCATATATCATCATCATAATTTGGTTTGTGGTCTTCCTTAAACCACAATTTAGTGGAACACTTATAACTTCTACTAGACATCAGTTTGTGGTCATCTTAAAACCACTATTTAGTAGAAGACATCAGATTTGACTAGCCATTTGGTTTGTGGTCATCTGAAAACCCCCAAATTCAAAGAGCACATTTATCCTTTGACAATTTTCCACTGCTAAATTTTAACTCTCTCGTTGGGGTCACATACATACCCCTTAAAATTGAAGGAGGGAATGTCAAAAACCTATATCCTTAGGGACTGTGATAAATTGTATTATTCAATTGAAAAAGAATAATATAAAGAAACACTAATGAATATGAATAGTCCTAATGAGTCCAAAAACCTCTTGGAAGACAAATCCAAAAATCAAAGAGATAAATCTATGTCTATCATTTTGGAAAATATGGTAGTCATGGTCGGTATTTTCATCTTGTAAAATTGGAAATTTGAATTTTTAAATTTGCCTCCAAAATTATTAGGTCAGCTGGGCCCCTAAAAGGCACCCATTCGACCCCCACTTAAAGGCCATATATAAAGGAGATCGTTTCTCCTCATTTGGACACATCGATTTTGTCTCATGCATCTATGATCCATCGAAATTATAGGAGGGTCGACATTTAAGGAGGAGGATGAAATTCTAGGGAGGGCCAAATTTCAAGGAAATTAATTTTTGGCACGACACTTGATCATAATATTGGTTATTGGTTTGGTATATTTTCCTGTAGATTCACAAGGTCATTTAATGTACTAAAGCAAGAGACAAGAATCTACTTCTACTCTTTACAGTGGAAGCACATAAATATCAAGCAAAAAATAAAAGACAAGAGGAAGAGAATCAAATACACATAACACAATAAATATCCAGGGAAATCCACACATCAAAACCCCACTATTTGTATTGTATATATTGGAAAATCAATATGAGATTACAATGCTTGTTCTCACAAGAACAAATCCAACACATTAAAATCAATCTCCAACTCACAAGAAAGCTCCTGGCCAACACTTAGCCAATTCACCAGCTCTCCAAGCCCCTATTTCCTTGCACAATTCCTATGGATGAATAACCCATCTTAAAGGGAATTCAATGCACTCAAACTACGCAATCCATTTAAGGATCAGTTCCTGAATACATGCACTATCAGTGCAACTCAAAAAAGTCTAAAAAAATAGTACATTGTCCTTGCACTCTAGTCTCAATTGGGTCTTTCTCAGAATTGACATGCATGAGTTTCTCATGAGGGAATCTTCAGTTAAATGGAGTAGCGCTAATTAATGCATTACTGCACCAATTGATAGTTAACTCACTATTAGTTCCTCAAATAGTTTGGAACTAATTTAATTGGACTTAACTCAATAAAATAAGTTAACTAATTACAACTCATACTTAACTCATCTTGGACCTCTATAATATAGGGAGAACATATACATGACTTCAGGAAGACTTCCAACTTGAAATTCCTAAGATAATTAAGCTAATTAAACTTAATTAACTATTTGCAAGTTGCTATGAGAATAGAATTCAATATTAATTTAAGGACAAATTAAATTGGAATTTATTATTTCCATTTCTCAACATTCCCTCTCAACAAGAAAGGGATTATCAACTATCTTGATCCTGTCTCTGTGAAACTCGAATTTACATCTTGACAATGCCTTTGTCAAGATGTCAACATCTTTCTCCTCCGTGGGAATATAATCTAACAACATGATCTGCCTCAATACAGAATCTATAGGATGATGATATCGGATATCAATATGCTTGGATTGATCATGAAAAAATAGATTTTTAGAGAATTTGATACAACTCTGATTATCACAGTAAATCACAGTAGGATTCATCTGATGACCAAACAAACCAACCAGGATCTTCCCCATCCAGATAGCCTCACATGCTGCCTGACTTTCAGCCATGTACTCTACCTCTTTCGAACTGAGTGCAACCAATATCTCTTTCCTACTGTACCAAGAAACTGTCGTTGACCCAATATTGAAGACCCCTCCTGATGTGCTCCTCTTGTTAGATGGAATCCTTACCCATTTTGCATTGGTGAAGCCTTGAAGCTTCACTCCCTTTGTCCGTCTGTACCATAACCAAAACAGAGTAGTGCCTATGAGGTATATCAATACATGCTTTGTCGCCTTCCAATATAGCTTGGTAGGCCTAACCATTGCTTGACTAAGCTAGTTAACTGCATAACACATATCAAGTCGTGTGTTCACCAAGTACATTAGTGAACCCACAAGCTGCCTGTAAACAGTAGCTTACACTACTTCCCCTGAAGTAGCATCCTCCTTCTTCCAGTTACTAGCTAGAGGAGTCTCCATGGGTTTACTTCTCTCCATGCAGAATCTCCTAGGTATCTCGTTGGCATACTTTCCCTAAGATACAAACAACTCCCCATCTCCCTTCCATACCTCCATGCCCCATGTCCTTCATCTTAAACTCTCTTGCAAGGTCCTTGCAATATTTGATGAGATTCTCATCCCCTATCAATATAAGATCATCAACATAAAGTGCAGTGATCAACAACTTACCTTCCACCACAATGTGGTCCAGGTTTGCATCCGCTTCACTCGTCGTGAAGCCCAACCCAGTGAAGTAGCTATCTATCCTGGTGTACCAAGCATGGGGTGCTTGCTTCAGCCCATACAACACTCTCTTGATTTGGCACGCATGTGACTTACGATCAAAGGTTTCAAAACCTTCGGGTTGCTCTATGTACACCTCTTCCTTAATCATGCAATTGAGGAAGGAAAACTTCAGATCCATCTGATGGATCTTCCAACCCATCTGTGCTAATAGTGCTAATATAGATTTGATTGACGAGTACCTTGAAATAGGTGCAAAGTTCTCATCATAGTCAGTCCCCTCTACCTATGAAAAGCCACAGGCCACAAATATGGCCTTATGCTTCTCCACACTACCATCTGTAGCTTGCTTTACCTTTTAAAGCCAATGGGAGATCACAACTGATTTGTCCTCCGGTCTTGGGACCATATCCCAAATGCTGTTTTGAACTATGGAGTCACACTCCTCTATCATCACATCAACCCAAACCAGCTGCTGCACTACTTCCTGAAAGAAAGATGGCTCTATCACAACACAAGCACCCATAAGTGCCATGTATCTAGTGTACCTCTCAGGTGACCTCCGTTGTCTGCGCTGAGAAATGGGTGCTCCCACACTCTCCCATGCATAATCCAACAAGATGTCAGCCTCCCTAGTGCGCTTTCCTCCCTCTCTGGAAGACTCCCCTTGAGTGGATGTCTCCACTCCCAGTACCTCTGCATGTGGTTGCTCCACATAAATTTGAGGCTCCTCAACCTTAGGAGCTAAAAGCGCTTCATTCGCATGTAGCTCAAGCTCCCTCTAAAGGGAAACTCACATGGCCTTCTCCTCATCAAATTTGATATCCATGCAAACCACTGTCATCCGATTGGTCGACATGTACACCCAATAATTATGAGGTGTATTAGTGTACCCCACAAATATCCCCAACTCTGTTGTTGGGTTAAGCTTCTTCGCTGCATCTTTGGTCACATGGAAATATACCGATGACGCAAAAATCCTGAAGTGACCAACATCTAGCCTCTTACCAGAATGAGCTTCCTTTGGTGTCTTCATCTCAAGTATCCGATGTAGGCTACAGTTTTGAACATAAACTACTATGTTGCATGCCTCGACACATAAGTGTAGTGGTAGGCCCTGATCATGCAACATGGCCTTCGCTACCCCTACTATGATCCTGTTCTTCCTTTCGGAAACCCCATTCTGTTGAGGGTTATGGGGTGTCATCAACTCTTTTTTAATCCTTTTTGTTGCACGAAAGTTCTTAAACTCATTGGAGACATAATCACCACCATTATCACTCCATCGAGCTTTAACCTTCTTGCCTGACTCTTTCTCTACCAATGCTTTGAACTCACAATTTTTTTTGAAAGTTTGATCCTTTTTCTGCATGAAAAATATCCAACATTTATGAGAATAGTCATCAACAAATATAACATAATACATGTGTTTGGCCGTGGATGCTGTCGAGAATGGTTCACACACATCTAAATGGACTCTCTCCAGAATAGAATTTTCTCGAATGTCTCTATCTCCAAAGGAAGACTTGGTGTATTTTCCCACAGTACAACCCTTTCATGTATCAACTTGCTCAAGCGTACCTCTGGGAAGACCGGTAGATATTTGTTGCAATATCTTCAAAGCGCCATGATGCAAGTGGCCTAATATCCTGTGATACAACTCACCAACATCTTGTCTCTACATCTTTTCTGATTTTCAACTCAAGGCAACACACTCCTATACCTCCAACTTATAGAGAGTCTTCACACGAATCCCTTTCTTCTTTACTTGACCCATGGCTATGTGTCAAAGGAACACCTTTCCTTTCAAGAAGATCACATCATAGCCTCTATCCTCAAGCATGGCAACGGATACCAAGTTCTTCTTCAGCTTGGGTACATACATAACATTCTTGAAGGTGAGTGGAGCCTCATGCTCCCTCTGAAAAGAAATCGTGCCCAATCTAGAAACACTATACTTCCCGTCATCACCCATCTTGATATGCATCTGGATATCTTTCTCCTCTAGGCCAGTGAATAACTCTTTGTCACCCATCATGTGGAATGAAGCTCTTGATGATCAGTAGTTTTTATTGATGGCAACACAGGTACTCCCCCTGCGATCATGACGCCTCTTTCTACTGCCTTCTCCCCCATTGTCATCAATGGCAAAGGTTAACTCCCCCTGAGAAACAACCATCTTGTCGACTTGTACACATCTCCAGTCCCCCTTTTTACTCGAGTAGATAAGATAAAGAGTAATGAAAACTTGGGAGATGACCAAGCTTTTGGCGAAGATACTCAAATGCTTCACGAGGTAATGGTTTGGTAAAGGTGTCAGCAATTTGTTCCTTTGTGCCAACATAATCAATCTTGATATTATTTTTGGTGACCTGCTCTCTAAAGAAATGATATTTGATTGGAATGTGCTTTGTTTTGGAATGCATTACAATATTTTTGGAGATACTGATGGTGCTGGTGTTATCGCAAAAGATGGGAACAGGCTTATCAAACTTGACTTGAAGATCTTGCAAAGTTTGCTTCATCCAGAGAATGTGTGTACAACAAACTAGTGTCGCGATATATTCTTCTTCTGCCGTGGATAATGAGATTGAAGACTTCTTTTAACTTAACCATGAAACAAGACAACCACCTAGATAGAATGTTGCTCCACTGGTACTCTTACGATCATCAACACTTTCTACCCAATCTACATTTGTATAAACTTGGATAACCAGATCATTTCCTTTAGGATACCATAGATCATATTCCATTGTGCCCTTAAGATATTGAAGAATTCTTTTGATGGTAGTAATATGAGAGTCTTTTGCTGCTGCTTGGAATCTTGCTACTGGTTGTCATTGCTGTCAACCCAAGCAACACCAGGGGCTACCCTGATCTTGCAAGGGAATTTTGACTTGAATAATTACTTTATTTTGAGTCAAGGATCTTCTATATGATTCTACTCGTTGAGATGTTTTTGTTGATATATGGCACGCCAAGTAATTCTTCATGGTTTGAGAGATATTCATGTTTGAAGTTAGTAACCCCAATTAGTGGGCTAAAACCCTATGGGGTTGTGGCATGGCACTCATAATTGGTTTTGGTAATTGAATAGTCAATAATTAATAAACATTTTTGCCCCCTAAAATCCCTCCAACATTCACTTGTTGAGGAATCTCTCAACTCAAGACATTCATATAAATAATGACCCTCACATCCTCCTCTAGTAGGGATTCTGTGGCTTCAAACAGGTCATCATGAAATTTTCACTCTAACTATTTTTCTGCAAAGCTTTAGAATTTTAAATTAAAACCCATTTGAGCTAAAATATTGATGAACATCATGACAAAATTTTATATCTTGGTTCACTATATTTTTGGAGATATGATCTGAGAAAAATCGTCATAACATTCTCTCTAAGCATTGGATTCAAATTTCGTAAATAGTAACAGAAAGAGGTTGGACTTTAGTTTGTTTAGTAGCATTTTCAGAGCCGAAGGTCGCAACAGTCACACGTGGCACTTCTTACAAGTTCGCTCTACTGAACCAATCTATAATTAGGTCATCATGGGATATTGTGCATAACTCTTTCTTGAAGAATCCAATATGGATAAGATCCGTGGGATTGGAAAGAGGACTTAGAGGGCTACCACATGAAGAAATTTCATACCTTGGAGATCCGAAATTACATAGATACAACAAGTTCAATATCTAGCTCCTAGAAGGCAAGAAAAAACATGCATTCAAGGATCACTGCAGTAAGGACCACACATCAACAATCAAGGGTAAGTCTCCTACAACAAGGTATGTATAATTAGTGTTTACATTTGAATTTTAAGTATCATCTTTGACATATAATTTTGTAGGAAAAGGTAAGTATATACAGTGTCTCAGTTATATATTTATGTCTCTATATGTCGCAATTAGTTTTTTGAATGTCCTATTCTTAATACTACACATTTTATGCTACATATTATTGGTGCTACACCAAGTTTGATAAATCTATATGATGTTGTAATTTCATGTTACTTGTCTTGTCATAGTTGATAAAATGGTTTTTGTTGTACTTAGAACTTGGTTCATCACAAGTCTAGGGTCCGTCATCAGTTTCTATTGTATATATCTTTAGGTTAGTTTTGGATATAATCTTGCATAGAGTCCACGCCTATATCAAGAGTGGGAGTCTTTGTCTACTGCTACAATAAGTCAACAACAAAAGTGACAAGCACACTTCAAGTATGTATTTTAATTTGTATTTATTCATTATTATGCACTTACATGTGTTTTGCAGGCAGAGGTAAGTTGAAGGGTATTTTGTTTTGTTTTGGGATTGGTTTCACCGGGCAAATTTGCAGGTAGAAGAAGATTCAAGTAAAACTTTAAGAAATAATTCAAGAGAAGAAGTATGAAATCAAAGGAAGCATTGTAGCGAGACATCCTTTGAAGACATGAAAGTTTTCCATATATTGTGAAGAAGTGTCAAGGCGAAGAGTCATTATTGTAAAATAGTCAATCTGCCTAGAGTCGAAAGTGCATTATTGGGAGGTATAGGAGTCTCTATTGGGATTATGTCATGGTTGGGTTGCAGGTCATAGTGTGATTGGGTGTTCGGTCAAAATCATTGTAAATCATATTGTATCGTGGATTTTTATTTATCGTACATGAATCCACACTCTTGTCTCATTTCAATCATTATAGGATGGTAGGGAGGTGCTAAGATGGTTGTTATGAAACCAGCTCGCAAAAATATAGAAAAGATAGATCAACGCCTTAGAAATAAGCCTCTTCGAGGGGGAAACCTCCTTTACATTACACAAATGAACAATTCTTAGATGATACAAATGATAAGACCTCTTTTCTATATATAGGAGTCTAAGGGGTCATAATATAATCAGAGCCAACATAACAATAATAATGTAAGGGCACAATAATAACAATAGTGGGCTTCTATGGGGCACAATAATAACAATATGGGCACTACATGAGCACAAAAATATAATTAGGGGGGTTGTAACTAATACAATAAGGGGTTACACTAGCAGTATAGGGACCTAACATGCCCCTCTCCTTCAAAAAGTGTTGTCCTCAACGCTTGAGTAGTTCTTGATGCTTCTATATAAATTCTTGTCCTCCCATGTGGAATCTTCAGTGGGTAAGGTTTTCCACTTGATGAGATAATCTGAAATTGATCTATTTCGTAGCTTTAGATTTCTCAGTTTAGTTATTGCTTCAGGTTCCAATATGATTTTTCCTTCCTTGTCAAGTTCTCGAAATACTATTTGAACAAGGATCTTCTGCAACTTTTGAATGAGTTCCCACTCCTTTGGGCATATGGATATATGTAAGGCATGATGTTTGGAGGAACACTTCATGGAATCAAATGAATAGCATGATCATGATCACGAATAGGTGGGAGGCCTTTGGGAGTCTCAAATACCTTGGAATGATTGTTCAAAATGTTTTGGAGATCTGGAGAAATACATGATTTCGATGTGGGATCCTCTAGTGAACATAATTGTGCAATTACACCCCATTGTTATTTATTTAGAAGATTTTTCATGTTGTTAGAGTTGATTATCTTTCCAGATTTACCTTCGATACCCCTTAATTCAACTTCCTTTCCTTCCCAAAAAAAATTCAAGAAAAGTTCTTGAAAATTAAAAGCTATCGTACCCAAAGATTGTAGCCATTGGATTCCTAGTAAAACATCAACACCACCAATTGGAATGGAAAGCATTGGGCTATTCAATACATATTCTCCCATGGATAGCTTGATATTATGGCACTTTCCAAAGAAATTTATGGTTCATCTACTTGCAACCATCACTTAACACTCCAGTGCTGGATATAGGAAGCAATTCATTTCCTTGGCTATCTTATAATCAATAAAATTATGGGTACTGCCCGAATCAATCAAAACTCTTACCTTTTCCTTCTTGATATGTCCTCCTATCTTGATAGTTTGAGGAGTGGTAATTTCTTCCAATGCATTACAAGATATGGCCGGATTGAATTCTTGAGACTCGATGTGATCTTTCAATTTTTTGAACATTTTTCTTCTTGATATGTCCTTCTATATTAATAGTTTGAGGAGTGGTAATTCCATCCAATGCATTACAAGATATGGTTGAATTCATTTATTCTTTCTCGATGTGATCTTTCACTTCTTGAACCTTTTTCTTCTTGATATGTCCTTCTATCTTGAGAGTTTTAGGAGTGGTAATTATTTCCAATGCTTTACAAGATATGGTCGGATTCACTTCTTCTTTCTCTCGGGTTGGTTCCTAGTGTATATACTCTTCTTTTGATGTTTCTTGAATCTTTTCTTCCTCCTCTCCACAATAAATGTAAAATTATTTCTTCTCAACACACTTATGACCTTTAATGTATTTGTTATCCCAATTATAACAAAGCCCCTTTTCCCTTTTTTCTTCCAATTGTTGTGGTGTAACCCTTGTAGGTTATGGAAGGCTAGGAGAAACAACACTTCCATCTTTATAGTTGTGAGGGGTAGAATTCCTTGTTGCC
>APFE031640739.1:71630-100633 GCA_000404065.3 Pinus taeda
TTTGGACCAAATACCACGGACCAAAACCATGATTTCCAACATGTACGCGCCTTTACTCTTATTAACCCGCGTGTATACACGTACGCTCCTTCTGCTTCGCTAACCCACGTATATACGCCCTTTCTTCATGGTCAACCTGCGTATATCTCTCTATTTACCTTCTGCACTATGATCTGTCCTCTGAGTGAGTTGCCATCACCTGTATCAATCCTCTGAGTCAGTTGCCATCAAGGACAACACTTGAATCATAATGCCAACAAAAGAAGTAGGAAGAGGTGTCATGATCGCAGGGGGAGTACTTGAGTTTCCATCAATGCCAAATGGGGAGATTGTTGATCATTGGTTGTCATTGATGTCAACCCAAGTAGCACCAGGGGCTAACCCAATCTTGCAAGGGAATTTTGACTTGAAAACTTACTCTATTTTGAGTCAAAGATATTATATATGATTCTACTCGTTCATATGTTTCCGTTGATATATGGCACGCCAAGTGATTCTTCATAGTTTTAGAGATATTCATGTTTAAAGTTAGTAACCCTGGTTAGTGGGCTAAAACCCTATGGCGTTGTGGCATGACACTCATAATTGGTTGTGGTCATCTAACAGTCAATAATTAATAAATATTTTTTGCCCCTAAAATCCTTCCAATGTTCATTTGTTGAGGAACCTCTCAACTCAAGACATTCATATGAATAATGACCCTCATATCCTCCTCTAGTAGGGATTTTGTGGCTTCAAACAAGTCATCGTGGAATTGTCACTATAACATTTTTCTGAGAAGATTCATAATCTAAAAGTAAAACCCATTTGAGCTAAAATATTGATGAATCTCAGGACCGAATTGTAGATCTTGATTCACTATATTGTCGGAGATATGATCTGAGGAATTTAGGGTTTTTTTAGGCTCCCGAATTCCATGTCAAATAGGAGACGTTGGGAAAATCATCATAACTTTCTCTCTGAGCATTGGATTCAAATTTCGTAAACATTCATAGAAATAGGATGGACTGTAGTTTGTTGAGTAGCGTTTTCAGAGTCAAATGTCACAACAGTGACACGTGGCACTTCATACATGTTCGATCTACTGAACTAGTCTATAATTAGGTCATCACGGGATATTGGGCATAACTCTTTCATGAAGAATCCAATTTGGATAATGTTTTGGGAAGTTTTAGTGTCTACAGATAAACGCTTAAACCCCTAGACTAGTAGCTAAGTCTAGAACAACAGTGCAAATAATTCTCTACCTTTTCTATAACCAATAGATTAATTAAGATAGTAAAGAAGCCTACTTGTAGCTTTCGCTTACTCCTTATCTCCCTTGACCAATTCTGTTTCTCCTTTCCATACTTAATCTGCTTGAAAAGTACCTACACACAGACAGAAGACAAAAACAAATCAAAGCATATGATAATGATCTATTGATTAAACATAGAATGGAATCAAGTTCATAATAAACATATGAAAGCATCAATGAACAATACAAACATATGGAAAAAGCTTTGAACACTTTATTAGTAAAAGGAAGAGTTACAACCCAATTTGCTTGATTCAGTATCACTCCTCCAGTTCAATCCCATCCTCTCGTCATAACAAGAAAGACATTTTGACATCATTACAATACTTGAAACCAACTCAAGTCTCATACTAACAGCATCTCCCTGTAATTCAATGATTTCTAGCCCCTGATCACTTAGATGAGTGGTTTTTTTATAGGTGAATGAAGGAAGTTATGCCATAAATGGTGATAATGAATGCCCTCCCAAACTTAGGATTTAGTTCCATGGAGGAAGGGATAAAGGGATTGATGTTCCTTAACTCCCTTCCTCATCCAATTTCAAGCCCAAAGGAGTAGATAAACTTGGGAAGCTTCTAGATGCATCCAATGGATAAGAATTTTCCCAAACCCCAATGAAATTTCTCTCAAATTCGCCAAGCACACCCTGGTAGTGTACTGAGCTGCACTACAGTGCACCCTAGTAGTGTATTGGGCTGCACTACAGTGCACCCTGGTAGTGTATCTACCTGTGCTGATCCTCTTAGAGACAAGTTTTGTATGATTTCAGTCATAGAACTTGGGAAGATAGGCATTCTGATAGTTGACTTCTTTAGGGCATGTAACAACTGATTTAGGGTTTGATGTGCCCTAAAGCATTGATCTATAATGTGGGAGTGATGTGCACAAATGGATCTGTAACAGTTTCCCCCTAAAGCATGAAGTCGTAAATATTTATGTCGAGTGAAATGCTTTACCATGTGGAGAGGAGGTTTCGAAGTAGAAGGTGACCTGGATCAATTACAATACATATACTATGATAATTTTATTTTTTCTCATGAACTTGCTGAGGGAAGGCATACCCATGCTTAGCTTATAAAATTTCATTACATGTACAAATATAGTCGTCTACAGATATATACCCATGAATGGATGACCATGAATGTAAGGCCATTGTACATTTGATTTAGTACTCCTGAAAATATCGCAACCCAGATGGATGAAACTAGATCTGGGATCTTCAATCTCGTTCAATCGTTTTCTCAAGTACAAGTCTAACCATGTGAATAGATGATCTGAAGTCGAACATGGGAAGACATCATCTAATTACCAGGCAATTATGTAAGTCGTTAATAGATGCGGGAGGAATCACCGATAATGATGATGACCCTCAAGGTACTATAATACATTTTGCATAGTGTGAATAAATGATTTGATGTCGAACACCATACACATTCTTTCGGTCGAAGGCCAGTGATGTCAACCTATCGCTGGAGGCGAGAAACCTGCCATTGATGTATGCAAGCCTCAAGGTACTAAAGGGGTGTTTCCAAGTCAAATTCTTGGATAATGTGCTAATGTAGGTAAGAAGCAACTTGTCACAGGAGGGCCTTGATGTATCCCACATCAACGACACGAAACAAGGTAAATTATTTCGGAGATGAAAATCGATGGACGATAGAAGGTTCAAGAATGGCGGTCATGAAAATGAAGGTTTACGGTATTGCAAAGGATGAATGTTGAACTGAATGACTTCTCTTGAACATATTGGCGACACTAAATGAATTGGTAGCATTGACCCAAAACCAAAGTAATGGATGGTGTGACAGACCATAGGTATGATAACCATCAAGCAGATAACCCAACCCAAATAGTCTGAATGAATTGGCAGCATTGATCGAAAAAAAAAGTGATGGATCGTGTGATAGACCATGAGTATGATAACTGTTAAGCAGATAACCCAACCCAAATAGTCACTGAGATGAAGTGAAAGTGCCATGTTCAAGAGCGACTTGCTACCATAAAGTTTTCTCCCCTTTTTCCCATTTCCCCCAGTCATTGCTGACCAGTACCTCTTTATTTTTATCAAGCTTGAGGAGGATAACATATGCTTGTTGTATAATTCCACCCTTTGGGTGAATTCATTGCTATATGATGCTTTAACGAGTCTAGCGAAGGTGAAACTCAGTCTTGTCTAGATGGACAAGTTTGTCGCTATTTGATGTCTTTAACGAGTTTAACGACAAGGATAACTTGGTCCTTTTCATGTTTAGAGAGTTTGAAAAGGGACGAAAAGAAAACTCCACAAGTTATTTTTAGTAATCTCTAAAGTCAGAAAAAGCATAAAATAATACAAGAGAGGTATTATTTCCAATCCGTTAATGAGCTGGAAAGGATAAGCGCTCGTCAACCTTTTCATATTTAGAGAGTCTGAAAAGAGATTTAAGAGGATTCCATTTTGAGGAACGAGTGGTGTCTAAGATAGAAACTGGTTCCGATGATGTTGGAACTTCTCAAAACATGTTGATTTATGTGACGAGGCTAGCTAATAAGACCACTCATTGCAATTGTTCCTCAAAAAAGGATAAAACAACCAAGTGAAAGCGTATGATTTCCAAAGGGACGGTGGTGATGGAATGAAACAAACAAGGCCCATCTGACTAAAGAGGCTGATAAAATGGCAATCATGAGGGTTAAAATGGAAATGGCTTCATTTTTACACAAGCTTGAACTATAGGGAATTATGCTTGGATTCAGTTTCATGTTTACACAAGCTTGAAATGAAAAAATATGCTTGAATTCAGTTTCATTTTTACACAAGCTTGAAACGAAGAACTATGCTTGAGATTGGTTTACATGCCCCTAGCATGATGAAAGGGAAAGTCTCTTGTAACCAGATGGAAGTTGCTCCGGTGAAGCAAGACGGTTATCCAACACCTTTTTGGTTTCATCCAGATAGGGACAAAGGCGAATTGGGTGATTCCCTTCATATAAGCTATAGGGAAACTTATCTTTACCATTAGGTGCATGCCCCCTAAGCTTCATTACATTCACCTAAGTAGACTAGTGCCTATTAGGTGGATGGAATGAAGGTTCGTTTATGAGATCAAGTGAAAGACTTGACTGGGATTTTATGAGATCTTATCAAAGTCTCGACTTGGAACTTGGGACCTTGTTTCATTTTTTAATGTGCTTAACACAAGACAAGGAACTCTACTCAAATTCCTTGTTTCATTTTTTAACGAGCTTGACACAAGACAATGAACTATGCTCATATCCTTGGTTTCATTTTTTAATGAGGTTGACACAAGACGAGGAACTATCCTCATATCTTGGTTTCATTTTTTAATGAGGTTGACACAAGACAAGGAACTATCCTCATATCCTTGGTTTCATTTTTTAACGAGGTTGACACAAGACAAGGAACTATCCTCATATCCTTGGTTTCATTTTTTAACGAGGTTGACCCAAGACAAAGAACTATCCTCATAGGACATGTTTCATTTTTTAATGAGGTTGACACAGTAAAAGAACAATCCTCATATTCCTTGTTTCATTTTTTAACGAGGTTGACACAAGACAAGGAACTCTCCTCATGGGCCTGTTTCATTTTTTAACGAGGTTGACACAGTAAAAGAACTATCCTCATACTCCTTTGATCACAACTCATAAGAAGTCTTGAAGGAGAGATCTGGTTCCAATGCCCCCAGTACATGATGTACAATATCACTGAATTGATCATCAATTGATGTAGGTATGGAATGTGTTGCCACATAATTAACCCATGGCAGGGATGATACCATTGGTACAAAAGGACCATTTAGGGAAGATGGTTGACTGGAAGCCATATTTGGATTGGGAAATGAAAGTTGGTCAACGGTGATAATTCTACCTTCATGCGGGAAACAAATCACTCAAAAGAGTGTTGAAACAATAGCTCCCATGTCATAAACATAGTCACGCCCAAGAATTAAATTGTAATCTAAAGGGCCTGGGACTACCATCACATTTAAATAAATGATTTTTCCTCCCAAAATAATAGGTAACTGAGGGAGTATCCCTAATGGTTGACTGGTTCCTCTGTTAAAATCCAACATATTCTGGGTAACAGGAACAAGCGGTGGCGAACCGAGCGCTTGTCAAGTAGTTGAGTAAAGGATACTCACTGATGCACCTTCATCTATAATGGTCCCTAATACAATCATATCACAGACCTGTACTCTGATCTGGAAAGGAACATAAGAAGGAAGACAGAATCCTGCCAGTCGATTCCAATCAAAGGAATTGACTAGATTGCTTGGAGGGGGCACCATAGAAACATGAGAATTAATCCCTTGAGTTACGAGAGCGGGAGTATTTTCCTCCTATATTTATGGAATAGGAGGACTGCCCCCAAGCTCATTAGAATTTGAAGAAACAAAAAGAACTTGAGTGGTATCATATTCACTCTCTTCGGGAAAGGTACAATTAACTGAAGGTGAAATTGGGTCAAATGTTACCTCGACTTGTTGATTTGGGTTGGTTATAGACTCATTGGATTCAATTTCATAGAGAGTGGGTTTGATCGACGATTGATTTGAGTCAGTCAATTCATCAGCTAGTGAAGGATTTAGGGAGAGTTTCCTGTAACCATATTGAAATCGCTGAGGTGAAGTAGGACAGTTATCCAACACTTGTTTGGCTTCATCCAAATAGGGATAAAGGTGAACGGGGTGATTCCATTCACTTAATCTACAGGGAAACTTAACTTTACCCTTCTTTCCATGAACTTTAGTATCACTAGTTGATGGCGTGTCACTAGCATGATCTCGAAAAGTTGATGACTCAAGGTGATGTGAACGAGAAGACCATTCTTCTACGATCTGAGGAATATCAGGACAATTTCGAAGAAGATGGTCTCCTACACAAATTTTGCATGGATATCGAACTTTGTGAAGCTTAACGGATGATTTCTCATCAGATGTTTCAAAGCAATGGTTTCTTGGTTGCCCCTCTGTTGAATTTGCTTCTTCTTCTTCTTCTTCTTCTTAGCTACCTATTTACTAGTACCAATACTTTCACTAGGCGAAGAGGGAGAAGGGGAGGAAGAAACAACTGAGGAAGAAGGCAAAGGGTTAACTTTTGGATCAACTGGAGGTTGATTTTGTCCAGTTGCAGGTGTATTCGATTACGGAGAAATCACGATATTTTGAACCAAGGAGGTTGAAAACAACCATACTGGCAAGCCAATGGTAAATCCTGGAAGGGACAATGTAGCCATATATGGAGCACCAATATTTCCGAAAGGAGGAAAAGGACTAGGATTCCCATCAAAAGGAATTCCTTGATTGGTGGACTCCGAATTTGTCGCCATATGTTTCAACCTAAGCTCAACTAAGGAGTGAGCATGGAGGATGTTATCCGCAGTCAATTAATTTTATTTAATCAAAGTAACATAACAAAACAAAAAAAGAATAATCTAGGCAAAAGGTTTACTAAGCAACTGTGAACTGCAGAATACCTCCTGGTGAAACAAGAAGTACGGGCAGACAATCTCCTCGAATGTTGTGTTCGGTGTATCACAGTGTATAAGGCGGTCGACTCGGTTACCTAAGGATGGATAGCAACCTAGTGTTGTCCTCCCATATATACCAGAATGTATGTGGAGGTCCAATCCATATAAGCGTTGTCTAATACAAAACCGCATAGTGAGAGCATTCCCATATACTTTACGTACTGTAACACTGCCCTATATACCCGAAGGTATGTGGATGAGCTACGATATACTCACGTATGTTAAATGAGGTATCATACTTTGGAATTATTGCAAACAAGTTAGCGACAACTGCTTTGTTTTGCGATGCCAAAAGACGTCTCTAGACTAGAACCACTAAATGTTCTTATTAATGACAATGCCCCATTAGGTAAATTGATGTTTATTTTAAGTTGATCTTGATTAGGAATTTTCCATTCAAGTTCACCACGTGATGTATTCTAAAATTTCTAGGAATGTAACTATCATGATAAGCATTCTTTCTATTCAATTTAATGATGAAAATCCTAGCTACTTAGGGATAGAGCAATCAAATTTCTTTTGATCAAAGAGCAAAGAGCACAATCTAAATGCAAATTCCCTACACTATTTCTATCATCACACACAAACTTTTTTAATGCAACATGCTTCGATTTCCCTTAATGTAAATGAACAAAAAGGAAAACTGATGCACAATCGATCAATAAACTTTTTTCATAAAAATGACGATTTTGCAACAATTTCTTTTCAAGGAAAGGAAGACTTTACGAAACTTTCGTTTTCAAAGAAATGAGGAATTATGACACTTTCAATGAAAAGACTAATCATATGCATACATCAAACAATCGATCTTTCATGAATGAGGACTTTACGACAATTCAACTTTCGAAGGAAAGGATGATTTTACTACACTTTCTTTTGATAAAGATCAATCGACCAAAAACTAACTTTCGATTATAGATTGAAAATGGAAAAGTAAATACATAAGAAACATTTATCAATCCTAGTCTAAGTAAGGCCAGGTAAGGAGATGAAAAACTATATTCAGAGATAAGACATCATTGACATTTAGCAAATCATTCAAACATGAGAAAATTGGCACAAAACTTTAGCTCCTAGATGGGAAACTGACCCTCAATGGATTAGCGTAGGTTGCAGTGAGAGACAATGTGCTTCAGTGCACTACCTCTATGCGAGAAGTGCATTGCAGCGCACTGTGTCCTTCATTAGGTTGCGTTGGTGACAATAAGCCATTTCTGAAGACAATTTGACACAATTTTGACTCAATTTTCTATGAAATTAGACTAGAATTCAATCAATGACCACAAGTACAGTATGTAGAAATTTCTTAAGAGGTTGATAAGCTACTAAGATGGATGATTGCTCCCCAACGGAGTTTCTAATTTGTTTTGGGAAGTTTTAGTGTCTATGGATAAACGCTTAAACCCCTAGACTAGTAGCTAAGTCTAGAACAACATTACAAAGCATTCTCTACCTTTTCTATAACCAATAGATTAAATAAGACAGTAAAGAATCCTACCTATAGCTTTCACTTACTCCTTATCTCCCTTGACCAATCATATCACTCCTTTCCATACTTAATCTGCTTGAAAAGTACTTGCACACAGACAGAAGACAAAAACTGATCAAAGCATATGATAATGATCTATTGATTAAACATAGAATGGAATCAAGTTCATAATACACATATGAAAGCATCAATGAACAATACAAACATATGGAAAAATCTTTGAACACTTTAATTAGTAAAGGAAGAGTTATAACCCATTTGCTGATTCAGTATCACTCTCTGGTTCAATCCCATCCTCTCCTTCATAACAAGCAAGACATTTTGACATCATTAACAATACTTGAAAACCAACTCAAGGTCTCATACTAACAACATCTCCCTATAATTCAATGATTTCCAGCCCCTGATCACTTAGATGAGTGGTCTTTTTATAGGTGAATGAAGGAAGTTATGCCATAAATGGTGATAATGAATGCCCTCCCAAACTTAGGATTTAGTTCCATGGAGGAAGGGATAAAGGGATTAGTGTTCCTTAACTCCCTCCCTCATCCAATTTTGAGCCCAAAGGAGTAGATAAAATTGGGAAGCTTCTAGATGCATCCAATGGATAAGAATATTCCCAAACCCCAATGAAATTTCGCTCAAATTCACCCAGTGCACCCTGGTAGTGTACTGGGCTACACTGCAGTGCACCCTGGTAGTGTACTGGGCTGCACTGTAGCACACCCTGGTAGTGTATCTACTTGCGTCGATCCTCTTAGAGATAATTTTTGGATGATTTCAATCATAGAACTTCTTGGGAATATAAGCATTATGATGGTTGACTTCTTTATGGCATGTAACAACTGAATTAGGGTTTGATGGGCCCTAAAGCACTGATCTATAAGATGGGAGTGATGTGCCCAAATGGATCTATAATAGATAATATCTGTGGGGTTGGAAAGAGGACTCAGTGGGCTACCATAGGAAGAAATTTCAGACCTTGGAGATTTGAAATTACATAGATAAAACAAATTCAATATAGAGATCCTAGAAGGAAAGAAAAAACATGCATTCAAGGATCACTGCAGTAAGGACCACACATTAAGAGTCAAGGGTAAGTCTCTTACAACAAGGTATCTATGATTAGTTTTTACATTTGAATTTTAAGTATCATCTCTGACATATGTTTTTGCAGGACAACGCAAGTATATACAATATCTTGGTTATATCTCTATGTCTCTATATGTCACAATTAGTTTTTCGGATGTCCTATTCTTGATACTACACATTTTATGCTACATATTCTTGATGCTACACCAAGTTTGCTAAATATATATGATGTTTTAAGTTCATGTTACTTGTATTGTCATAGTTGATAAAATGGTCTTTGTTGTTGTACTTAGAACTTGGGTCATCACAAGTCTAGGGTCTATCATAAGTTTCTATTGTATATATCTTTAGGTCAGTTTTGGATATAATCTTGCATAGAGTCCAGGCCTATATCAAGAGTGGGAGTCTTTGTCTACTGCTGCAACAAGTCAACAACAAAAGTGACAAGCAAGCTTCAGGTACGCATTGTAATTTTAATTTGTATTTATTCATTATTATGCACTTACATGTTCTTTGCAGGCAGAGGTAAGTTGAAGGGTATTTTGTTTTGTTTTGGGATTGGTTTCGCTGGGCAAATTTCATGCAGGTAGAAGAAGATTCAAGTCCAACTTCAAGCAAGAATTCAAGAGCAAAAGTATCAAATCAAAGGAAGCATTGTAGCAAGACATCCTTTGAAGACATGAAAGCCATATGCATATTGTGAATAAGTGTCAAGGCCAAGAGTCATTATTGTAAAAGAGTCAAACTGCCTAGAGTCGAAAAGGCATTATTGGGAGGTATAGGAGTCTCTGTTGGGATTATGTCATGGTTGGGTTGCAGGTCATAGTGTGATTGGGTGTTTAGTCAAAATCATTGTAAATCATATCGTATCGTGGATTGTTGTCTTTGGTATGGGAATCCACACTCTTGTCTCATTTCAATCATTATAGGG
Organism: Pinus taeda; assembly: GCA_000404065.3. Classification (NCBI taxonomy): domain Eukaryota; kingdom Viridiplantae; phylum Streptophyta; class Pinopsida; order Pinales; family Pinaceae; genus Pinus; species Pinus taeda. The sequence goes on from APFE031640739.1 coordinate 81,973, forward strand.
TGGTAGGGAGGTGCTAGGTTGGTGCATGAAGTCGCCTACAGGTTGGAGTCTGTGAACACTTCAGGGTGGTAGGTTGATCTAGAATGTTGGGGCATCCATTCCATTGACTACTGAAGAAACCATGGCATTGGGGTGTCCTTCCAGTGGGAGCTGGAGAAGAAAGCTTTTCTAGAATTCTAGGAAGTTGTTGCTTTCATTTTAGTTGGGCTGAAGATTAAAGAATTTATTAGAAAAGCGTTTGGTGGTTTTTGACCCGAAGGGGGTTTTCCACCTAAAATTCTTATGTCTACTGTGTTCTTTTATTTACTGTTATTTCTGCATAAACATTAATAATAATTTAAGATTAACTAATGCTTTGAAAAGATTTAAAAGTGCTAATTGCTGAGTAATACTGATTCACCCCCCCTCTCAATATTTCCAACAGCTCCACTGTCTAAGTACCATATATTTCCCAACACAGATGACACCATGAATGCATTGAGGGAAAAGTCCAATTCGAATTGAGAGGCCAAATCCTCCACCACCTCTCCTCCTGAGGACTTCTCCTTGGACTTCTTGAGTGGAAAATTTGTAGCAAAATGTCCCATCTTATGATAATGAAAGCATTTAACTTTCGTCATATCTTTCTTCTTACCTCCATGATAAGAATATTATTTGGAATGGGAAGCTTTACCTTTAGCTTTCTTTGCCTTAATCGCTAAGGCACATTTCTCTTCATCATCAATATTTGATGAAGATCCATCCCTGGTGTTCCTCCTGCATTAAATCCAACCACAATTGTTCCTAATCTGGTAGTTTCTCCCAACCATTGACAAAGTCTTGATAACTATGCCAACTCTTTGGGAGCCCTAGAAGAGCAATACTCATCATATCCTCCTCGATAACGTGATTCCAACCCTTCCAAGTTCATCACGACATTAAGTGAACTTGGTCAAGTATTTGGAAATAGTCTCACCTTTCTCCATTTTGATTTTTCAAAGTTTGTCCTTTAGTGCCAATTTCCTTTGATCACTGTTGTTCTGATACAAATCCGCCAATGTTTTCCACATAGCATGTAGAGTTTCCTTTCCACGGAGACTCGAGACAATGTGGTTTCGAACTTCCTCAAGGATTATTAGCATTGCCTTTGCCACACACTTCTTCCATTCGACCAAGCTTTGTGCATTCGTAGATGTTGGCTTGGGGACTTCTTGATCAATGAATTCCTTCAAGCCATTATCTTCTAGCACAACCTCCATCCTGTCCCTCCAGGCTATAAAATTCAAGCTACCTTCCAAGGCATACTTGAGCCGCAGATCGTAGAACGCCATCTGTTGATCCTGAAGTACGAAATGTAAATTCGAATTTCACCTGTAACCCTAAACTCAAAAATTTCGAAATCTCTTCTAATTTATTGTTCTCAATAGAGATACCATGTAGATTTTCCTGTAGATTCATAAGCTCATGCAATGTACTAAAGCAAGAGACAAATATCTACTTCTACTCTTTATAGTATAAGCACATTGAAATATCGAGAAAAAAAATAATCGATAAGAGGAAGAGAATCAAATGCACATAACACAATAAATATCCGAGGAAAGCCACGACTCAAAACCCCACTATCTAAATTGTATATATTGGAAAATCAAGATGAGATTACAATGCTTTTTCTCACAAGAACAAGCCCATCACTCAGTACAATCAATCTCCAACTCACAAGCAAGCTCTTGGCCAACACTTAGCCAATTCACCAACTCTCCAAGTCCCTATTTCCTTGTGCAATTCCTATGGCTGAATAACCCATCTTAAAGGGAATTTAATGCACTCAAAACTGTCCAATACCTTGAAATATCAGTTCTTGATTGCATGCACTATTAGTGCAACTCATAAAAATCTAAAACAAATAGTACGTTGTCCTTGCACTCTAGTCTCAACTGGGTCTTTCTCAGAATTGACATGCATGAGTTTCTGATGAGGCAACCTTCGATTAACTGAAGCAACACTAGTTAATGCATTGGTGCACCAATTGACTATTAACTCACTATTAGTTCCTCAAACAGTTTGGAACTAATTTAACTGGATTTAACTTAGTAAATTGAGTTAACTAATTACAACTCATACTTAACTCAGCCTGGACCCCTATAATATAGGGAGAACATATACATGACTTTAGAAATACTTCCAACTCAAAATTCCTAAGCTAATTAAGTTAATTAAAATTAATTAACTATTTACAAGTTGCTATGAGAATATAATTCGATTTTAATTCATAGTTTAATTCAAGGACAAATTAAATTGGAATTTCTTGTTGCCATTTCTCAACAGGTTTGACTATTATTTTCTATTATGTTTACTTCTGATATAATAATGAATTGAGAACTCTCTCTCTCACATAAGATTTATGGGTTTTCCCCTTGTGGGTTTTTCCCTAGCTGCGTGCTTAATTTTTTGTGCATCTTGTCTCTTTGTTTCATGGTTACATTACTAGTCTTTCGTGCCTTTGATGGTAAAATGCCTAATCTTCATACTGATATTGTTAAATTCTATATGAATTCTAATAATGATTTGTTGAAATTGAAATGTGCCATTATATTATGTCCTAGGTATAAAATTCATCATATCATATTAATGAAAAAGATGTCATGTTGATCTCACATTTACCCACAATGCATGAAGTGGTCGTAGTAAGAAAAGTACTTTATGTTTCAACTCCTCATGTGCGAAAAGTGCATAAGAAAAAAATAACTTGCATGAAGTGAAAAGAAGTGTCCCCTTCATAAAGGGAATCATAACTCTCTAAGCCCAATTTAACCAAAACTACGCTACCTTTACTTGAAATGAAATGGTTTTTAATGATGTCCATGATACCTCACAGTCTAAGGGACCACCCACTATCACTTATATATATTCAGATTTTTTTCTAGGTTGATTCTATTGTTATGGATCTTGAGTAAGAAATTTGATGTTTTATGAAGCCTTGTCTCCTAAAAAAGCTCACTAAGATTGTTCGCCTTTAGACTGCTATCAAACTGACGATGAATAACTTCATATGCTATACACTTTGATAAAATGTGATTCTGTTTCTACCACGCCTTTGTTGAAAAAATGCAAGTTCTTTCTTCCCAATACTCTTTAGGGACTGCCCATCTACCTATTTCACATCTTAGATGATGGGAGCTAGTCCTCAGCAGAGCAATTGAAATTTTAGTTGTTCCCTTGATTAAGGAACTCAAATACTCTTTATCATCATGTTTCCATGTTGGGTTAAATTCTTTGACATAATATGCTTTCTTTTTGCCTACCTGTTTTTTCCACATGACAGTGCTAAATTTTTCTAACACCCACCTTTTTATCTCCTCCTTAGTGTGAGGGAAATCATGTATATTTGTGTCCCATTTTCCTAACCAATTTCTGTTTTGTTTCATTCATGTCTTTTTCCGATGGTTTAGATCTTCTTCATCAACCAATTTGGGACATCGATGCTTATCCATATTTTCAACCTTCTTCAGGTAACTTAGCAAATGAATGATCATTGATGCCTCAATTGGAAACACACCAACCTTAGCTAAAAGGATATCATATGGGGTCATTGATTTAACTTTGAGGCTACTTGTGATCATGTGCTTTTGAATTCTTTCTATTTGTCACCATTTGTGGCTTGAAATGTTTCTCCCCCATATTTAGCAACCATAGAGGATAACTGGCACCACTAATATACCAAAGAGGGTTTTCTAAGTCTTCCAATCCCATAGCTCTGCCTGTCTACACCTATTCTGAAGGAGGTAAGAAGCTTTCTACCCTCCTTGGATTCTCTTTGATCTACATGTCTCCATCTAAGCCTATAGTGAAAGTCAATTCCTAAATACTTGTACTCATCTACCACCTCCAAGGGGATGCCCTCAAAGAGAAAAATAACTTGATGTTTCTTTATTTTCAAAGAAAAAAACATGACTTTAGTTTTGCTGGTATTTACTTGCATTCTCACCTCTTGACAAAAGAGTTCTAGAGATTTCAATTGTTCTCTCAAACCTAGTGCCGATTTAGCGACAAGAATAAGGTCATCTACATATGAAAGTAGTTTCACCACATATCTTGTGAGCTGGATGCCTTCTCCTTTGGTATTTTTTATCCACTCTTCAAGATTATCAATATATAAACCAAATAATGTGGGGGAAAGAGGACATCCCTGTTTTACTCCTAGACTGGCAAAGCATTCACACATGCCTTTCTTTGTTTTGATTCTGGCTTTAACCCTCTCATAAAGCTTATGAATATCTACCCTATATTCCTTTGGGACCTTTAGTTCTTCCATTCTGTGCCATGGTTTATCTCTAGGGACAATATCGAAGGCTTTTTTGAAGTCAACTAAGAAACAAATGCTTTCCCACCTTGGTTGTCCCAATTTTTTTTTAATGAAATGTCTTAGAGTGATGTAATGATCAATGGTAGAATGTTTAGGCCTGAATCCAACCCACCCCTTTTATCCTTTTCCCTCTTTTTCTTCCCATTCGCTAATTTTTCACTCTAGCATGCTCACAAATTTTTTTCCAAGAAGAGGGTTGATCATAATATTACGATAGTTAGAAGGGTTATTGATATCTCCGGTTTTGTGAAGAGGTATAACAACACTAGTTGTCCACTCAACCAGAGAGCTATATTGATTGACTCTATTAAATATCTGCTTGATGTGTGGGGCTAGAAGCTTCATTTCCCATGTTAAAAATTCTTCCTGTAAACTGTCAATGTCTTGCGCCTTGACATTTTCGAGTTTCTTTATACTTTGTTCAATATCATCAATCGAAAATAGCTCTGTTGAGGAGACAATTATGGGAGGCTTACTTTTCTCATTTTTCTGCTCATATATAAGTTTTTCATAGTCTAACCATTAAGTCTCTGTGATATTGTTTTCTATTTTCTTTTTTCTTTTGCTATAATTCCTTTCAAAAACCTTTGGGAAGATGTTTTCCCAAAGAAATTAATTCCTTCCTTATTGAAATCACATAACTTCCTTTCTTTTATTTTATCAATTGTTTTTATATAATATTGTTTTCTTTTCTTGACTTTTCTTTCAGAAATATTTTTGAATCCTTACATTCTTTATCATACCAAGGATTAGCTGGGAAGGTATTTGCGATCCTCTTCATAGGCCTAGATCTATTACATACCTTTAAATCTTTGTGCATTAAGGGGATCAACATACTACGACAAACATATCTTGTATCTCTTTCATTATCCTTACAACCCCTATTGTTGGTTTTGGCCAGCTAGAGGTGTTCTTTAAGAGAAACCATAAAGAGCTACTGGTTTTCTTGGTTTAAGATAATTCTCCCATGTTCTGAAACTTTCTTGTGTGAATGGGGATGTTCCCCCTTTCGATATTTTGTATTTATACCAAGCTTAATAATAAGGGGAAAATGGTTAGAGTCTAGCTCTATAAGGCAACACTCAATATTAAAGTTCAACAACTTGGAAATAGAACTTTGAGAGCATATAACATAGTCTACAATGCTTTTCCCATTATATGTTTTATAAGTAATACTATTGGAATTCGACCAATTTTTCATGCGATTACATATACCCATGTAATTTAGGCTAAAAATGCATAATAGTTCTGCTCCAAAGTATGAAACCTTCCCTTTCTCATCTTGCGATATCCTCCTCCAAGGGTGCTCTTCATTCTCTCTAAGCCATAGTGGATTGTTATCCTCTCCCATATCATTGCCTAATTGAATATATTGATTGTTTGTTGTTCTAACATTAAAATCACCAGTTAGGATTTTTTCTCCCTTAGTACTAAAGTTTGAAATATGTTTTTTTAATTCTGCATAACGACCTTCACTATCCACGTTCCTTTTTTTAGAATTTTGAGATTTTTGGAGCAAAATAACAAGCAACCAACCATATTGTTGTGTCCATATCTATTACTTTTAGCCATATAAATTGTTTATTTGGGTCTTCTTTCTCCAATTTTATAATCTTGGACCATATTTATTTTATTAGGACTATTATTCCTCCATGTCCTTTGCTCAACTTTGTTTCTTCATTCCAAACAAAGTTTTTAGTGTATCCTTCGAAGTATGGAATTCTACATCCATTGCGTTTGTGTGTTTCCATAAGGAAAATAATGTCTTTATCCTCAGCTATGGGCCCCAACTCCGGTCCCCTTCTCCTTGGATAATCTCTGCAATTCCAGCTTATCATGTTTAGGTACTCCTGTGGGGCCATGGATCCCTATTTCTTGTGTGTTACTCTATTAATGACTTAGACTTTCCTATTTTTCAACCATGCCCACTTTCCTGCCTCCCTTGTTGACTTTAATTTCTCCCATTATTTCTTCCTTTCTTCTTGTTCGGCGAGTGTTAAGTCTCCATCTACGTAGATACGAGTGCCTTTAAGAAACCCTCTATTCTTTAAGATCCTCGCCTTGTCCTCTGTGCATCTTAAAGTAACTCTCACATGTCTATCCATTCCTACTCCCATAATATTTCCTATCATGTTTACCTACTGAATCCTGTCTGTCCAATGTAGCTCCTTCTTGAGAAAATTCCTTGCTAGAATATTTGTTCTCTCTTTTTCCCCACATTATTTCAAAGCTTTGATGATGATATTTGTTGCTTTCTATTCTCTATCCCTTTCCTCTCTCATTTGTCTCTTGATTTGTTTTCTATAATTTCTTTTTGTTCACTTGTCAGTTCTTTTATCACATGGGCCCAGGATTTAGCCTCTTTTATTTTCTCCATTAACTTGTTTTCTCTTATTTCCATGTATACCATTACTGACTGGAACTTTTCCATTTGAATTGTGCTAGTCACTCCTGTTGGCTCTATTCATTTTTTTTTTAGTTCCATTTCTTGCTTTAAGTTGATTAGCTCTTGCTTCCCTTTCTCCATTTTGTTTTGTAGGCTTCTTACCTGTTATTTTAACAACTTGTTCTCTCTTTCAATCCTCCCTCTAGCTCTCTTTTGTGATTTTTTTTATTTGGTTGTCATTTTATTGTATCTTTGCCTCTAAAATTTCAATCTTCTTTTTCACAGACATGAGCTCATTTACATATAATTCTAGAGACTATACTAAAGGTGAGGTTATGGGAATGTATAACTCTTTGTTGCTTTGATGTCCATCCTTAATTTTCCTTTGTTTAATGCAGATGTTTCAATTATGATTTGTTTTGTCTTGTATGTTTCTTGGGAAGATAATGCCTCCTTATTTTTGCCTTTGTTACTTCCCAGGTCAATTTGTTTAACTATTGAAAGGCCCCTTAGAGATGCTACCCTAATGTTTTTTTTGTTACTTTTGGTAAGATCATGATGAGTCTTTTTTCTAGCAACTGTTTCCTTTTCCTAGCTTTCATGCACTGCTTCTCATTTACAAAGATCCACTTATTGGTTGAGTTGTTTGTGTTAACCTGCTGAAACTCTAGTAAAAGGGGTTTCTATTCCAAGTCATGATATTTCTATACAGGAATTTTCACCATCTTACAATAGTTTGGAGACCATTTTACTAATGCAAGATTGTGAGGGGATATGTTTTCCAGTGAAATTTGGTTTTTACTAGCAGCAAAACTAGAATCTCCTATTCTAAAGCTGTCTTGACTCACTTAAGGCATGGACATGGATTCAAATAGAATTTTGATGTTGTATAATCACTCTATTTTCAAATCAAAATTATTTCTTCAACCCCAACAAGCAGTGAAAGTTAAAATTTATATTTCAAAAAAGACACAGAGGAAAATGGAGCAGACCTGTTCCCACAATTCTATGTTGTGGTCCCACAAAAACACTCTCGGTCAGAGAAAGAATAACACGTACCCGTGGCTGTAAATCCCTGTCCCGTTAGAAAATCAAGCCAAACTTACTTTGTATATCAGGTGCTCCTTGGTAACGTTGTATGAATGTGAGGTATTGCTATTGGAGACACTAATTCAATGCATATATACATACCTACGATAAAGTAAGAAACCAATACTAAGAATAAGACAATGAATAAATTAATTGAAGAACTAAAATGACCTAATAGAGTTGTAGAGAAATGTCTAGCAACAATCATGTATGAATAGAAATGAAAAAAAGAAGGAAAAGGTTCAATATGGCAATAGGAATATGAAGAAAAAATAGTGCCAAAATGACCACATATCTACTAAATAGTTGGTGGTCCTAGTATCTCATGTCACTTTCATATTTTGAAGAAATTGTTCACATTCAAAATGAAATCTTTCCATTTCCTTCCATCAATGTTTTGTCCCTAATCACAGTGGAAACTTAATTCTATCTAAGCAATGGGAAGTAAAATATGTTTACAACAATAGTCATTTGAAAATAAGAGCGAGCCTACACATCTACTACAACTGGAATCTCCTCCAAATATTGTGGAGAAAAGCATGATAGAAAATAGTTCTAATCATTGCATAATCCTTGAACACCATATCCACGTTGGCATCAGGATATTCGCTTAGAGGGAAAACGCTACTATACTTTAAATGAATTAATAGGCTATAAAAAGTCACTCGCGTGGATGCACAATGCAATTATTACAACTACCAATTGGGGAAAATCAATGCATTCAATAAGCCCTATAAACTTATATGAATGTTGACATATTGTTGTTTAAATATATCCCACTTATGCTTGTGAAGTTTGTGAAAAAATAATCTAGGATGCCATCAAATTCATTGTCATTCTAAAAGGCCACTTGCAGATTCAAAAGCCCACTGAGACTAGGAAGCATTCTAGTGAATACATTCTACTGCAGCGACATTGTAGTTTAAGGATTTGAGCTAGTTGAGATTTTCAAGGAGCTTACCTCTCAAAATGAGATTCTACATCAAAATGCCTGTGACAAATCCTCCTTTTCATTGTATGTGACTCCATAACCCACAAGCATCGTTTCCCTTCCAATCACTAAGAATCTCCATGTTTTCCAAGTTGCTTGACATTCGGAGTGCCCAATTCCCAAAATATGTAGTGACACTACATTGCCACAAAATGGAAGCACAAGGAAAATCCCGAGTAACATAATCATTATAGAATGTGAATTTGTTTCAGTAAAAAAGTCCAGACCTAGTGTCTGCCCATCTTAGTCCCAATAATGTTTTTTTTGGATTAATGTTTTTTCTCTGAACATCTTATGATTGAAAGTCCCACAACATGTTGCTTTGAGGACTCTTTGAAGTAGAACCTCCTGCATAGAGATGCACCACAACCCACCAGTTGCCAAATGTGGGTGAGGTGGGTGGCCTGCTTTTGTGGGGAGAAATGCGAGCAAACGTTTGCAAATGGACTACATGTGTATATTTACGCAGTGGTGGATTGAATATATGTTAACACTTGTATGAGACAATGATGATTTATTTCTTGTTTTTGGTTTGATGCTTTATTTCGTGTGGGCTTTGTTCTTGTATACTCAAAGTGCACAAACTCAATTCAATTTAAAATAAAATAAAAATAAAAACATATAATAAATTGTATTTATATTTGAAATGTGCTAAAAATACATAAAGCATTATGGAAAAGAAGTGTTTTTGACGAAGTTGTTGATTTTGGTTTTACATCTAGAAATGGGAGTGATGACATTTGATGAGGTGTTTGTTTGACTCTATTGGAACTCCAAGCCGAGGGAGATTGTTTTGGAGGGAAAATCTAAAACATTGACAAATGAAAACTTGAGTAATTTTTCATAACTATCAATCTAAAACCTCAAATTGTCAAAAGATTTTTTCATAAAAATTATGCACAAAACTTCCAATATATTAACATTCTAGCTACCTCTGCCACAAATATATGTAGCATTTATGTATATAAATAAATACATGCACCTATTCAAAACAAAGACAATTATTTGAAAAATTCCAAAAAATGGTTTGACTTTTTGACACATTAAAATCTCTTCAATTTTTTATTTCTTTTTTACACTAAGTTAAATTGAATTGATACCTAATGCAAGAACTTCTAAAAATGTTTAAAAAAGTTTTTACTTTTTGATACTAAATTAAAATGCATTTTTATTTTGTTTTTGACTCTAAATTAAAATGAATTTATACATGTTAAGAAATTAACTATTTGAAGAAATGGAAACATTTGAAAAAATGGTTTTAGTACAAATTCTACCATTAGATAATAATTCATTTTTCAAGCAAGGAAAAAACTTGGTTCATTTCTTCAATTTCCTCTCTTAGTAGAAATGATTTTGATTATGCAATGAAATCCTTGGGTGTCTTTTTGTATAGCTACATTGTATTAGAACAAATCCAGATGCCCTTTCTATTCCTTTGGTGTGTCTTTGCACCTTTAGGGGCAATTGCTAGTTATTTATTTGCAGTTTTTCATATGATGTGACTAAAACTTTGAAGGAAGGAAGAACTCTCATGAGACATTGTTCATAACATTGGACTCAATGTTCTTTGGGAAAATAATTTTGACTTTAATTGCCCATGGATGAAGCCGTGAAAGACTTTATTGCTTCAATAATTGCGATGAGGAACATGTTAGAAGTAACTGTGGGGAGTAACACCGTGGTTAGTTCCTTTAGGTAGAAGAGGCCTGGCATAATCTTAGAAGGTTTTTGGAGGTCACAATTATTGTTCTAGTTTTCGAGGTGGGAATATGCTAGGCATTATCTTAAACAAGTTGTGGGCTGGAAGGCAAAACTCTAGTTTCTCAATCATGAAATCATACCTTCCAATAATTAAATGGAAATTAGATTAGTACAATGAACCCTAGGTTATTGTCTTAGAGGCCATACACATGTACATTCCACAGAGTTCACTGAAACTCTGGATGGAGATGTTGCTTCCATATACATCAAACATTATTTATAAAATTTTGATATCATGTTTTCTGTTTTGGTTTACAAATTAAAATTGGTAAAACACATTGTTGGCATCAAAAGAAGTACTATAAAGACCAAGTGACAATAACACACTATTTGTATCAAGAAGAGAAAATTGAAACAAGTGCTCTACAACCCAAGTAGGAAAATTATATGTACACAATAAAAACCAACATAAATTCATCATTCAGATGATGAAAATAAATCAAAATAATATGTATATGTATACGCAACATCAAGTAATACAGAGAGGAGAAATTGGCTGGGGATTATTTGCTCTTTTCAGAAAGCTTGGAAGTAAGCAATCTAGGTTTAAGAGCTTGTTTTTTAAAAGGTTTCAATTTTTGTAAAAAGATATCTTGAATTATGATGAATTTAAAAGATTGTTCTTGTAAGAGGATGTGTTGAACCACTGTGGATTAAGGACATGTTAAAATAGTGGTTATTTATTTATTTATTATATAATTCTAGTTCAATTGATTGTGAAAACAATTTGTTATCTTAAAAAAAAATTCACTTCTTATTAAAATTATATTGAACTATCACATAAACGTTGAATCATCATGGTAGTAGTTTTACTGGCAGTTAGTTATTTAAAAATGTGTTTAATTTAAAAAAAGGGTTTTTAATTATTAAAAAAAAAAAATCTTTCAATATATATATATATATATAATATATATAACTATTTTTGAGTTTTGTAAAATTCACAGGATAAAATATTCTAATTTTTGCTAAATCATATGTTGAACCACTGCTATAAAATTGATAAAATTTATTGATGTCTTTTAACTTATCGACGTCTTCTATGAAGAAATTATAGACATCCTCTAAGAAGGCATTTTAACTTTTTGTGAATCGTGAATTGTTGATATATCATATGTTGTGTTGGATGAAGTTGTTATTGATGTCAATCCATAGAGTTGCTTGGGTTTGATTTTGACCAAAAACAACCAGTCATTAATGTCAAATGGTTAATGAGCACTTCTTAGTAATTATCGGATTACATCAAGATGACAACTATACTATTGGATGGTTGAAAACCCAAGTCCTAGGGTTTGGGTTCCTTGGACTGAAGATGTACCCTGACTTTGTCGAGGGTTTTTGGTAGGTCAAATCATTGAGTTTGGGTCAGAGATCTATGCCATTAGATTCTTGATTCGAAAAGATTTTTCTAGTGGTATGTGGTACGCCACGTGGTTCCTCTTGTGTTGAGAGATAATTATGTTTAAAGTTGATGACCTTAGTGTCTGGGCTAAAATCCAAGGGATAGTGACATGACACTTCCTCCTATGATTGTCAATATATGACATTTTTTATCACCATATTCTCACCATGTATAAGTTACATAACTCGAAGAACCTAAGATAATAAACCAATCATTGACTTCTGACCCTAGGTAGGACCATATTCACTAAGCTTGATTTCATATTTCTAGTGGAATTGAAATTTTTTCTAGACAAATATTAATAAGGGTTAGTGTACAATTACTTAGAGTTTAAATAAATAAGTTATTGAAAATTACTAAATTAAATTAAATTTATTAAACATAAGAGTGTTTTTAAGACACCTAACTTTCACCTAAATGAAGCCCTTCTATCCTCAACAAGACACCCCTCCCCAACCTATAAAATAACACAAAATATCACTCCTCATCCCTTAAAAAACTCAATGAATATTTTGCACATAGTTATGCAATTTTTTATAACCTTCATACCTCTTGTACCAAGTGTTTTTCAGCATTTTGAGATAGATTCGATTCCCGCAGAGACAAATGGGACAACAAATCGAAGGGAACAGATCTTGTCTTATTTTGTTTGGTTTTTGGATTTGTTTGGACAAGCTCAATTGCAGGTGGAAGTCTGAGGTTCTGAAGAAGTAGCACCACCCTAAGGATTAGACTTGCAACCTCCCTTCTAAAGGGTTGTTCAAGGGCAATGGACGCTCTATTTGGCCTCTTGAATAATATGGAGGCACTCAAAATGGGTAGTGAGGTTTTGCCCCAAGGTATTTGACACTTATTGACTTAACTTATGATATATCCGTCTTGTTGTAGCATCTTTCTTGATAATTGTTAAGTGACTTGACTTGACATTGACTTGATATGTCCTAGACATTATCACACTGATCTAACTTGTGACTTTAAGATTGACTTGACTTGTTAATAAATGTATCCTTGTGAGTATCCTAAGAAAACAAGTTTCTATAGTGACTCTATTTTTATAATTGTTAATTGACTCAAAACACCCCGACAATCCAATGAGGTGATATAGACACTATGCTAATATGACAAGACAATAATGCTATGACAAACAAATGAGACAATGACAACTGCATGCTTAGAAAGTTGATTGATATTGTGTGCTTACAGTACTATGACAAGTGATGAAGCTCTCTATTGGCATGACTTGTTGATAACCTAACTTGACCATAAGTTGACATCTCAATTACTTTAATGACAATTTCTTGACATAGCAAGTATGATGACAATTACTGTGACCTTAACTCATTGAGAATTATTTTAATATCTCATGCAACATGACAGTTAGACAATATTGTATTGACTTATGATTGTCAAATGGCTTAGTACATGGAAAGGTCCTAATAACTCATTATTGATTTGATTTGAATTGATTTGATAACAATTAAGTTGGCTTACGACTGTTGAATTTGAGTGGATTTGATATCTAGACACAAAAAATATGCTATTAGAATGTTTGACATGAAACTTGATCATTGACTCTAATCCATTGCTAACATATGACATTTTTCCTTGACTTTGATTTTGTAAGAGTAGATCTTATAGACATAACACGCATGTTGACATTTTGACTTTGATTAGACTTGACACGCTACATGCAAAATTATGGTTAAATGGCATAACAAGTTACTGATATGTTGACTTTGACTAGTAGAACATTGAGTTGACAATGACTATGATAACTTGAGTAACATAATTATGACCTTACAAGGTAATAGGTTTTTGAGGATACATCACCTTATTGTAAAGCTTATTGAAGTAACCATGGATAGTTATGTGTGAGCAATGCTCAACAGTGAAGGAACATATGCTAGTGTGGTAACAGGTCATAGGGATGGCTTATAGCATCTGGGATTGTGCCATTTTTAGACACTTGTATTCGACCTTTGCAAATTACAATGTGATTGGTTAGGTGATGTGGTAGTCTACTTATGAGCCTATGGAAATTACTCATTAATGAGCAGTGTAATAACTGAATATTAGTTTGAGCATCGACATTGATGTATAGTTGTAAGTGATGTGCAATTGCCAATGATGTGCAGTGTTCAATGTTATGTAGTGATTTGCAGTAACAATAATGACAATTGTGTGATGATAGAGATATGTAGTGGTACAATGATAGCTTCATGTGGAGCATCATGCAACGACTAGTTTCTGGGAACAATGATCAACAACTACAAGGATTCGATATCTATTCTACATTTTCCTTACATTGATTTAGAGTACAAGGGATCTAGTCTTAAAATTGCGAAACGTGGTCTCTTTAGGTGGTGTTAAGTAGAAAGAATTGGTCTTTGGAACTATAATGTAGAGTTTAGTATAATGAGTTTCCGGCTCATTAGGGTGGCAAGGTGGTGCTAGGGCAGGTAGTGGCCTGCACAGGGCGTTGGGGCGTCCATTTAGTTTTGGTTGATAAAACTACATGACAATGAAACATCCTTTCCGATAGCAGCTAGTAAACAAAGTGTTGTGGCACTCATCGGGTTGTGGCATGTGATCTACAAGGCATTGGGGCATCCTTCTGGTTGCAACAAGATATTAGGGTCTAATAATGTCCTATAGGTTGTAACCTATAAGTTAAGAGGTTGACGCATCCCTCCATTGTAGCTAAAATCTTGATGTAACTAATACTTCTTTTAAAGAGAGAAGAAGACAATTACTAGAGAAGAGTTCGGTGGCACTTGACCCGAAAGGGGTTTTCTACCCAAAAATCAGTGCCTATTGTTTTATCTTCCTACATTGTTGTATGGTGTTGTTTATAATTGTTAAAGAAAAACATTAATAATAACTGAATAATAACTAATGCTCTGAAAAAAGATTAAAATTGCTAATTTGCTAAAAAATATTGATTCACTACCCTCTCAAAATTTCCAAAAATTGCTAATTGCTAAAAAATACCGATTCACTACCCTCTCAATATTTCCAAAATTGCACCCAACCCCCCCTGACCCAATCTGGAGCAAAATCTGGGGGTTCAGATCATGGCCTAAAGTCTCACTCTTTCTATGGCTAGTAGGACACCAGAGAATTATCACCTGGGATAAAATCAGACGAATAAACTATCACGGCCCCTCCATTTGTGTTAACTGCAAATCTCAAGAGGAAACAGTCCACCACCTCTTGGACGCTTGTGGGAAAAGGCAAGCTTTAGATGTCAAAGAAGATGCAAGCTTCCAGATGATATCATAAATACCTTAAGACACTGGCAAATGAATCCATATAAAAGTGAAATCCTCAACCATTTATGGAGTATTATCCCTAGGCTTCTCTTATGGAACATATGGAAAGAAAGGAACAAGCGAATATTTAAAGATCAGTATTCCCCGGTTGAAATTATTTGGAGCAAGGTGTGTGTGAATCTAGAAGAAACTTTGATGCTTAGATCTTGGACTATGGAAGACCTTCCAACACTAGATAATGAGAAGGCCATATGGGAAAACTGGAATATGCATCTTCCCCAGAAACTCCACAACAAAATCCCACCTAAAAGCAGTAGCACCAAAAAGGTCTCTTGGACTGCCCCTCCAAAGCACTCATTCAAGCTCAACTTTGATGGAGCCTCAAAAGGCAATCCTGGGATAGCAGGATTCGGCGGAATTTTCAGAAATCATATTGGCACGCCTCTTCAGATTTACTATGGAAACATTGGATGGGACACCAACAACTCGGCTGAGTTAGAAGGCTTATGGCAAGGTCTCACTCTTTCAAGGAATCACAACTTCCATCCCCTGGAGGTGGAAGGAGATTCTCAGATCCTAATCAACATGGCAAAACACCTCCTAAATGGCTCTCATGTAAATAAAATAGCCACTAGTTGGAGGCTTGAGGCAAGATTGGAAGCCATGGAGCAAGAGCTACTTAATAACAGGGCCATCACCTTTAACCACATAAGAAGGGAAGGAAACAAGGTAGCTGATTTTATCGCCAATATTGGTGTGGAAAATGAGTATACTCTACAAGCAGGAACTCTAGAAATTTTAAAGAATCATGAACAGGCTTAGGAATGCATTCACCTGGTCCAAAATGATACCACCCCCCCGGATGCGGGTGCTGAGCGGCACTAGTAAGATGATGGGACGGGTGTGCAGGGGAGGCCACCTGCCCGCCATGCGTAGAGGTGACCTATACGCTGGAGGAGAGGGACATTCTCGGTGGATTGGGTTAAATTACAGGGGACGACAGCAAAGGAGCATTTATGCTCCGTCCATTTTCGACTGTGCAACAGGGCTCGACTCCTCGGCAATCATGCAGACCATATTAATGGCGGGCGTGCTTCGAGGCAAGGGCAGTGACATTATTAATGGTGGCAACACAGGCATTACCATGTTCATTCAGGTATGGTTTGGGGTTCTTCTGCCACCTCTGGTGCTGTTGAGTTCAAGCCCTGGTTTGAATACCAAGCCTGTCTTCGATCCTCTCGGCTTTCTACATCCCAATTCAGCTCTACCTAGCCCTGTTAATATGGTTAGGCCTCGTCAGCGTATGCTAAGCCGTTGTGGCTCCAACCGAGGAGGGTCCTTGCGCCCTTCAGCCGAGGCGGACACCTTTCCCCACCGTCACTGCCATTGCCATTGCCCTCATGCGGGAGGTGCTAGCTCTCTGAGGCAGAGCCATTATCTGGAAGCTAGCTCTCTTGGGTCTTTGTCCTCGCCTTTTTTCGGTTCAGTTGTCTTCACCTTCAACAGCCCTTTGAATTGCCCCCGGATCAATGCCCACGTCTCTGTGCTATTCATCGATGAAGCCCAAGACGAGGGCGAAACCAGTGCACATCAAGAGCTTACCTCACTAGTCAATATCACGAAGGCTACGGAGATGCCCTCTACGGACATGGGGAAGGCAATGGAAAGACCACACATTCAGACGGAGGACGTCCAGACGAAGCCAGATGCGACAACGACGAAGGAGGGCCAAGCTCAAGAAGCGGAAGAATATGGATGGTGCATAATTGTGGAGGAGGTTCCAGAAGATTAATCTGCTGCAAGGTCTCAGGTCATGCTGCTCAGAAGGGATTTTGCTTACTGCTTTTTGGCTTTGTCCATGTGTCAAAATGTTTGGCTTTGTCTTCGTGTCAAAAAGTTTCTGTGTTAATGTGTCATTGTGGCACTATGCAAACGCTGCTGTTTAAAGTCGGTTTTCGTAATGCTTGGATGGCTAGTCTGTGTCAAATTCTCTGAATTCCCTTGCGCAAGATTGTTCTACTGTTGGCTATCGACCCTGTGTGGGAATGATCAGGTTCGCCCTCTTTTTTTGCTATAAGCGGTTGTTCCAAGCTTGTTCTACTGTTTGCTATCGTCCCTGTGTGGGAATGATCAGGTTCGCCCTCTTTTTTTGCTACAAGCGGCTGTTCCAAGTTGCCATTCTTCCAGGCAACTGAATCTTCTAGACAGCTTGAAATTAATTGTACTCTGGTTTTGTATATAATAGAATAGTTTTACCGAGAAAAAAAAAATATTTCCAAAAATTGCTAATTGCTAAAAAAAACTGATTCACTACCCTCTCAATATTTCCAATAATATTGAACTACTGTGACATTCTATTAAAAAAAAGACACCAAGCCACCAACAATATGACATTCTATATATATAAAAAAAACAAAAAACAAAAACAAGCCACCAAAAATGTTGAAACCACTGTGATCGCACCCTAACTTATCATGATGAATCATGAATTAAGACGACACTCTTAACTTTTGTTAATAATGAATTACTGATAATTACTTATATATCTAGCCTTGCATTGAAGCACAAATTATTATTTATTGATAACTTATCATGGTGAATCATGAATTAAAATGACACTCTCAACTTTTGGTTAATCATAAATTACTGATATATTTAGCCTTGCATTGAAGCATAAATTATTATTTATTTATATATCTCGCCTTGCACCAAATCATAAATTATTATTGATATATTTGACAGAGTTATTAAAAGTAAGTGACAAATTATTGATTATTGATATATTTGACAGAATTAGATTAATACTAAATCATAAATGAATCATAAATTATTATTTATTGATATATCTAGCCTTCCATTGAATCATAAATTAATAAATTATTATTGATATATTTGACAGAGTTATTAAAAATTAAGTCATAAATTGTTGATAAACATAACAAGTAACTGCTAATAAATTATTTTATTACTAATAATAATTTTTTTTTTGATGTTATAGTCACAACCTATAAAAAAAATTAGAGGGAAAATTCTCATTTTTTAAGAAATAAATACTCTTACTCATTTTTTTAAGAAATAAATACTCTTTATTGATATTGCCATGGCAACATCGAGAAAAAAATATATATAAATATACATGTTTCTGTGGCAAGAATCGACACTATAGGTTTGGCCGAATTGACCCTAAGTGACCACCCAGAATGAATAAGCATGTTTTTGGAACAAGAATCTGGCCACTACCTGCGAGTTGACTAAGTCATCACTGACTGAGATGCCATGCTGCACCACTGAAATTGCTTGTTTTGGGCTCTGTCTGAACCTATAGAACTAAGGGCAAACAGTGAGCATGTGAGTCATTGCTTTCCCTACGTGCTCCACTAAACACGCCAAATTAGCCCTGAAGCCTAATTTGGCCCTTTGC
>APFE031640739.1:101291-117811 GCA_000404065.3 Pinus taeda
GGTGTTTGTTCGTAAGGCGGCAGGTCCTAATCAATTAGGTGTTGGTTCAGAAGGAAGGCAGAAGTCAATAGAGAAGTAGGAAGCCGACATGAAATCTAGAAGGCAATAAGTTATTAGTTAAGTTATTAGTCAGAGGTAAGTCGGAAGTAAGGTAGTCAATATAGAAGCAGGAAGGGATTAAGGTATTGAAGGTTGGCATTACTATCACACTAAGCAAGTACTCTAACACTGGGCAAGCATTCAGGGGGTAGTTCTCAAGGTAGAGGAAGAAATGCAGTAAAGGTCTTGAGTCAGAGGTAAGGGTGGAGGACAATGACTCTAAGGCAACAGTCCTTTCAGGTTCCACTCTCGACTGGCAGACAAAAAGCCTGGGCAGCAGAAAAGAAAGTTCGAAGTAAAGTAAAGGTGGGTCGAATAAGTCAAAGTTCGAAGTTATAGGGAGGCGAAAGTATCAAGGTATCAATGGGTCCGCGGGTGTCATTTCAGCCTATCCTTCCTAAACCAATCGTCCTTCATAAGCAACGGTGTAACTATTGTTCTGCTAGTGAAAATTATGGTTGTAGAATCAGGCCTTCAAGGTTTAGGCCCTGGGACTTCAAGGTTCAGGTCCTAGGTCAACCCAGCCAGTAAGGTTCTGATCAACCCTCTCATTTTAAATTGAGGGTGTAAGAACCGATAAACAGATATACAGAAAACAGTAAGGAATTTAAAGCATGAACCTGTAACATATTCATTGGACCTGACAAAATCAATTAACGGAACTGTTGAGGTACCTACCTGAACTGCTGTAGTTGAAGATGCCTCCAACTATGCTGCTATAGTTATCGAGAGACCCAATCCTCCCAGCCAGACTGAGCAGAGCCTGGTTGCTCAATCCTGTAAGCTTCTTAACAAAAGTTGACTGTCCCCCGTGCCCAGAACCTCAGAACTCTCAAGCTCTTCCAATGGCTGATTCCCCTACTCCTTCCGAATTCTCCCTTTTGGTTCCTCTGCTCAACCCCTGTCCTGCGGTCTTTATCCTCTAGTTTTGCGGTGGCTGCCCTTCCATCTGCAGCCACCGCTCATCCTGCTGATGACAAACCCACGCCCACATATCCCCTCCTGCTCTTATCTCAAGTCGTGAGTGAATACGCCTTTATGGTTGAAACCATATGATATTTATTAATCTTTTAAGATGACCATTACATTTGGCTATACACGCACCATTAGAATATTAACACATTGTTTTATTTATATTTGTTTTTAATATAAAGTTTTATTTATATTTGTTTTAATATAAAGTTTTATTTATATTTGTTTAATATAACATTTATAAACTTATACTTGGACCCTTTTCATTAATTATTTATATTAATAATTAACCTTTATTTTATTAATTTATTAATATAATTTTATCAATAATCTGGAACATATAATATGTATAGTCCTCTTTTAAGATCTAACTATGCATTGCACAATATTGATGAATGAGTAGAACTTCTATTCCAAGAAGTGTCATGGTATTTAGCACTTATAATCAATTTAGTATAAAATACTAGTGCGGTGTATGCGACACATGCATATGTAGCTATCATATGCATGTATCGTATACTTGCTATTATGCTTGTGTTTTTTGTATTTATAGATGGGTCGTTACAGAAGGGTAGAAATATTGATAGCCTTAATATTTGTTTGCGTGCGATAGATCGCCATCATTCTTTCTCTTTGCTCCGATTGGAACTATTCCGAATTTGCGACAAGTCCTAGCATTAGTATGACGGAAAGTGGGGACCTCAGTGTTAAGCTCGATAGGCCCAGATATTAGCTCGCAACTTTCTGCGGTATCCAGTAGCGTGGCAGCCATTCTGCCCATGGGCATAACATCGACAAAAGGAGGGTAGTTCCACTCCACCACACGTAGTCGGGAGTAGAAAGAGTCTGACTAGGTTAAAGGTATCTTGGGTAGAGCCAGTACAGGCGTGTAGTACAGGCGTGTTGATCTCATTTAAGAAGGTGTGTTCTCCGCTCGCTCCCCATTCATACAGCCTTAACTGCCTATCTAAGAAGTGGGTCAATTTGGTCCTGCATGAACTTTCCTCCTCTGCCCGGTCCACATACGTGAAGTCACAGAGATTTGAACTAGGATCTCTTACCGAGTACTTGAAATCACCAAGATTTGAACTACGATCGAGATTTCAACTACGATCTCTTACCGAGTACTTGAAATCACTGAGATTTGAACTACAATCGAGATTTGAACTACAATCTCCCAGCTTCGCCCAAAAAGACTTACCGTCAAACCACACATACTTATCGTCAAACCACACATCACGATGCAAAATTGGTATTAACCACACATCACTGTACAAAATTGGTATGGTATTATTAATAATATAAAATATTGGATAATGGGTATACAAAATTGGTATTAACCACACATCACTCTACAAAATTGGTATTATTATGGTATTATTAATAATATAAAAAATTGGTATTATTATGGTATTATTAATAATATAAGATATTGGATTTTTTAGGTATCAATAATTGAAAATTGATATTATTGGTGAAATCAGATTGATTATTTGTTATTTGTTATATAAGATATTGGATTTTTTAGGTAGCAATGATTGAAAATTGATATTATTGGTGAAATCAGATTGATTATTTGTTATTGGGCATCAAATGAGCTTATAATATATTTGTTATTGGTTATTGGGCATCAAATGAACTTATAATATATCTTGATATATTCTTAAACATTATTATTATTTGTTCTTGTGCATCAAATGAACTTATATTATATCTTGATATGTTCTTGTACAATACTGTTATTTGTTATAGTGTATCAAATGAACTTGATATGTTCTTGTACAATACTGTTATTTGTTATATTATATCTTGATATGTTCTTGTACAATGCTGTTATTTGTTATAGTGTATCAAATGAACTTATATTATATCTTGATATGTTCTTGCACAATAACAAATAGATATGTTCTTGCACAATACCATTATTTGTTATTGTACATCAAATGAACTTTATATTATATCTTGCACAATACCATTATTTGTTATTGTACATCAAATGAACTTTATATTATATCTTTGATTGTTATTGTACATCAAATGAACTTTATATTATATCTTTGATATGTTCTTAAACAGTACTATTATTTGTTATTGTGCATCAAATGAACTTATTTCATTTGATATGTTCTTAAATAGTATATTATTTTGTTATTTTGTTATTGTGCATCAAATGAACTTATATTATATCTTGATATGTTCTTGCACAATATCATTATTCGTTATTGTGCATCAAATGAACTTATATTATACCTTGATATGTTCTTGGCACAAAATGGTATTGTGCAATGGTTGGATTAAAAACAGGAATGGAACTAATTCTGCATCTAGAATAAGTGAGAATGCCATGGTTGGATTAAAAACAGGAATGGAACTAATTCTGCATCTAGAATAAGTGAGAATGCCATAAATGATGTGTATGCCTTTTTGTTTCCATTTTAAATTACAAGAAAAGAAGAAAAGAAGAAAGGAGAACCCAACGTCAAAAGAAAAGGGTGATGAACTGTATCAGTTTCCACTTTTAAATTCAAAATATGTGAGAATCTCATTTGGGCTAAGAGCTGTTGAACTATATCGGTTTCAATCTTTGAATTCAAAATATGCAACCATCTCATTGGTCACAAGGTCATGTACACTTCTGAATTCAAAATATGTGAGAATCTCATTTGGGCTAAGAGTTGTTGAACTATATCGGTTTCAATCTTTGAATTCAAAATATGCAGCCATCTCATTGGTTATAAGGTCATAAGAGCTAAGAGCTGTTCAGCTGTATGAGTTTCAATTATTGAATTCAAAATATCTGAGAATCTTATTGTTCATTTCAGCTGTGCTGATAAATGTTCTTCAATTTGACGAAGTTTTTTCAAGATGAAAGTTAACAAAGTTAATCTATTATAATCGACAGAAAAGTTCAAGAGAACTTCTACATGTAATATCTATACATTATTACATATGCATATTAATATAAGGGGCAATATATCAATAGCCCTGATCTCGTTATTCCACGTACACATCCGAACATATTGGTGGACTTTGCCTCAGCCAAAAGTAGTCTTCTCAAAATGATTTAGGGAAGCAATCTGTCTCCCTCAGTTCTGTTTTGAGACCTTTCCCACGAATCCATGAGTTAGCGAGTGGGTGTATGCCATTATCAGGCCCAGTCATACTTTTACGACTTTCCTTCTCTTCTTCGTACGAGTAATTGAATCGTGCCTGCACATCTGGATTATACAATATATATGATGATAAGTCTCTGCACATCTGGATTATACAATATATATGATGATAAGTCTCTATATAAGGAGCATAAACCCAAAGAAATGCTACTATATTTAGGTAAGTGCCAATAAATATACAGAACTCTGATTTGTGCAGTGTATCAGGACTTGATTACACAATACTTTGTATAGACTCTCTTAAGAGAAGAAGAGAACGCAATGTTCTCAATAGTGGCTTGAGATAGTAGAAAATGAAGCCTATAATGCCACACTTCAGAAAACAACATGTTCAGCGAACAATCCATAGGATTAATCAAAACATCAAACTCCCCTCTTAGAATATGTATAGTTCAATTGTTAGATGGCTAGGCCCGATCTTATTCTTCATTGAAAGAAAGAGCTGTGATTCATGGCTTTACCATTCAGCGTCATATGGGTGGAGGCCTGAGGGCACCTGTTTTCCCTTTAAGCTGTTTTCCCTTTAAGGTAAGGGAATGCAAACTAGACTTTTACCAGCAGATGGATAGAGTGGGTGGGTAGAGTGGGTGGGTAGAGTCTGCCTTCTTAGAGAATGCAAGGCACACAAATTAATGGCTTTACCATTCACCCTCATATGGATGAAGGGGCGCATGCCTTATCTTCAGGGAAAAGGAAGGCAGCCTGGGCTTCTACCATAAAATGGGTAGAGTGGGTAAAGTGTGCGATCTTGGCTCGAAGAAATTTCCATTCACTCTCGTATGGGAAGTGTGGGGAAAGTTTGCATCCTCTCACCCTCATGTGGATAAAGCGGCCTTCTTTCTTGTGGAAGAAAGAAGGAGAAGAGGGAACTTACTATCAAGTGGACAGAGATCAACTGGATAGAGGATGAAGGGTCGCAGGCCTTCTCTTTAGGGAAGAGGAAAGGAGAAGAGGGCTTTCACCATCATCAGAGATGGATAAAGGGGAAAAGAGGGCTTTCACCATCATCAGAGATGGATAAAGGGGCACATGAGAGAAGAGGAGAAGAGTGATTTTACCATCAAGATGGGTAGAAAGGTAAACTGTGTTAGTCTAACAGCCAAGCTGGAAAGAAATTTCCATACCATTGCATGGATAAAGAATGCCTTCTTCTTTTGAAGAGAAAGCTAAAACTAATAGCATATAGGCTTTTAGCATTCATCCTCTAATGAGTGGAAGTCTATCTTCTCTATCAGGTAAGGTAGGGCTAAATAAAGTGATTTTATCACTCATTTGAATCTTCCCGTTCGTAGGGGCTTGCTTAAGGGAACTCAGGAAGTTGCTTAAGATATCTCCGACGATTCTCCTTCTTTCAATTTCCACCTCACATAGCCAGGGTTCTTACGCGGGGCCCCTTTTATTAGTCCCTCTGAAAGGAAAGGTAGGCGCTTGCTTAAGGGAACTCCGGAAGTTGCTTAAGATATCTACGACGATTCTCCTTTAAGTCTTTTAATTTCCACCTCACATAGCCAGGGTTCTTAAGCAGGGCCCCTTTTATTAGTCCCTCTTAAAGGAAAGTCAGTTGCCAGACTGCCAAATTCATAAGATCGGAAGAGAATGTAGTTACACATTCTCTTCAAGGGAAGAGAAGGCAAATTAATGAACTTTTACTTCTCATTAGAGTCTAATCTGCTTTCATTGGATGGGTAGAGAGTGTGAAGTCTACATTTTCAAGGCAAACTGATGAAATGCCTTCTTCGTGCTTTCATTAGATGGGTAGAGAGTGTAGAGTCTACATTTTCAAGGCAAACTGATGAAATACCTTCCTTACCATGCAAGCCAAGACAAACTAATGTGCATTCATTAGATGGGTAGAGAGTGTAGAGTCTAAATTTTCAAGGCAAAATGATGAAATACCTTCCTTACCATGCAAGCCAAGACAAACTATTGTGCTTTCATTAGATGGGTAGAGAGTGTAGGATCTACATTTTCAAGGAAAACTGATGAAATACCTTCCTTACCATGCAAGGGTAAGCCAAGACAAACTAATGTGCATCCACTAATGTGCTTCATTAGATGGATAGAGAGTGTAGAGTCTACATTTTCAAGGCAAATAGAGGTTTTATGTTTCATCTGATTCTATATTCTCTGTGAAGAAAACCAAGACAAACTAATGTGTTTTATTGTTCACTCTCAGATGAACAGAGTCTATCTCTCCACTAGATGGGTAGAGACTCTAGAATCCACAGCTTCTTTAGGGCAAGTCAAAACAAACTTGACTAGAGTCCATATGTCTTCATTAGATGAGGAGAGAGTGTAGAACCCATGAGGGAAACTAATGAGATTTTATATATATTTAGAAAGTTTTTTTATACCAATATATAATATTTGAATATATTTTTTATTTGAACTATTATTTGAGTATATTTTTATTTATTGTTTTAATTTCAACCCAAAGCCAAGCTCGAAGTCTAGGAATATATTTCAGAAGCCCCTAACACCAAATGATGAATATATTTTTTATTTTATATTTGAATATTTTTTTTGCTGAATATATTTTTAAATAATGAGGGAAACTAATGAGATTTTACGTTTCACCCCAGATGGGTAGGGTGTACCTTCTCTTCAAAAGCAGGCAAAGCAAACTAATGGGGATACCATTCATCCTTAGAACTAGAAGTAAAATCTGTTCTCTACCGAACAAGTCGAGGCAAACTCACAGGCTTTTACTATTCATCCCTCATGTTGTAGAGTTTGTGTTCTTTGTTGAGAAAGAAAATGCGAATTAATCAGCTTTTAGCGTTCACCCTTTAATGTTGCAGAGTCACTGTCCTCTACTTAAAAAGAACACACACTAATGGGCTTGAGTCACTATCCTCTACTTAGAAAGAACACACACTAATGGGCTTTTACCATTCACCTTTGACGAGATAGATTGATTTTTTATTATCGTAAGGGACGAAAATGCGGAAAAAAATTGAAACTAATTGTCTTTTATCATTCACCCTCTAATGTTGCAGTGTCAATGCTCTGCTGAAAAAATAAGCACAAACTAATGGGCCTTTACCATTCACGTACATCCCATAATACCTACAGCCCAACTTCTACGGGAAAGGTCTCCAAGCCTCTAAGATGAGCTTGGAGATTGCTTATTGCTCTAGTCATGAGTGTCAAGTTGTTTGTGTAAAGCAACATCCTGATTATAATCCTTGCTATTTTATCATTTTCAACCTTGGGGAATCTGATAGCTCTGCGCTTAACAGATCTGGATCAGGATGAACCTATACTAGGAAATAATCTTCTACGCAGGATGACAGCAAGCAGAAGATAATCTTCTATGCAGGGGGTAAATACCAAAAACAGCAAGCAGGTAAAATATTTGTGAAGATGGTTGCGACAATGTTAGGAAACAAAAGACATATGTCCAGTAGATGAAAGAACAACAAAGAAGAAAAAAATAAGTAGAATTACTTGCAGCAAGTTCTTCATCCAATTGCCCATCTGCAGTCAATGCCATCATCAGCTGAGGCGCGCCGAGAGGCAACCGGTCTCCCTTATCAAACTGCCAAAAGTGGAAGGTCTTCCCATATGTCTTACAGACTTTGGCCAAGTCCTGGTGCTGGACAGTAGCAGGAATCCCAGGCAAGAAGAGGACTCCGCTCTTTACTTCATACTCATGGGAATGCCAGAGCTGCTTCTCCTCGTCAGGCAGTTGCATAAACAGCTTCTCACTGACAATGTACTCAATTCCTATCAACCGAGCATCTTTCTCTGGCGTATCATAGATGAGACACTGCCTCAGATCCTCATTATAGTGAGTGCAGTAATGGTGGGCTTCTACTTGCCTTGTCAAGTCATATGCATAGAAATGAAACCTGCAACAGAAACAGATAAAAACATTAAAACGGCAACAACAATAACACCGACATGAAAACAGTACTTCATCGAAGAGTGAAAGCTGAAAACTAAAAGGAAATCGATACTGGTTATGTCAGAATTTCATTAAGAGTGAAAGCTGTGAGACGATAGGCATATCCATGGTGGGTATGTGAATTATCATGGAGGAGGAAAGCTGAAAGAATATAAACAAAGCAACAGTTGGTATGTGATATCTTCACTGGAGTAAAACTAAAAACTGAAGAAGCAGGGAAATCAATAGCGGTTAAGCTGAGAAACAATAAGAAATCCATTGTGGATATAGTGGGTTTTTGAATTATTCATTAAGAGTTAATGCTGAGAACCTATAAGGAAAACAATACTAGGTATGTAAAATCTTGATTGAATAGTGAAAGCTGAAAAACTATAAGAAATCAATAGTGGGATATCAAATCTAAATGATTCATAGTGGGTCTATGAATTATTCATTAAGATTAGAAGCTGAAAACCTATGAGGAAAACTGTGTAGGTATGTCAAATCTTCATTGAATAGTGAAAGCTGAAAAACTATAAGAAAATCAATAATGGGACACCCAATCTAAATTATTCGTAGTGGGTCTCTGCATTTTTCATGAAGAGTAGAAGCTGAAAACCTACAAGGAAAACAGTAGTAGGTATGTGAAATCTTCATTGAATAGTGAAAGCTGAAAAACCATAAGAAAATCAATAGAGGGATATCAAATCTTCATTGAATTCACCAAAGCTGAGAAAATGCAAGGAAATCAACAATGGGTATGTAAATTAATACGCGCATAGATGCTGATGAATTTTGTTGATGGGTGTGAAGCCCTGAATGAGCCCTGTTCCTGTTTCTAACAGACTGGTACTGGTTTTACTGGGTTCCCCCGGAATATCAATGGAGGAAGACAAGGTTCCTCTTCCTGCCGCTGCCATGCTTCTCTGCAAATTTTTTCTTCTTCTACTCCGATATGGCAAAATATTGCAATCTCTACTGATGTGATGCCCTGTACTGTTAACAGTTATATCTCATTCAAACATATTTGTTCAAGGAATAAAAGGTTTTGAATGCAGCGAGGGCAGAACACTTGTTGCTGCTGCTTATTGATGGGATGACGAGAGTTTGGGTGGCTTTGAGTTTACGTGGCGAGCATGGAGCTGCCACCACCTTTCCTACCATCTTAGGCACTTCCGCTCTTGCTCACATATGGCAAATAGAAAGTCGCAGGTGTCAACATTTTAAGAACGTGTCACTCTATAATTTACACGTTTAAACCATTGGATGGATTAAAATAGTAAAGAGGATGATAGTTCAGTGTGGGTCTTGGTGATTTCATATCTTTGGATTTCCAAAGAGATTAAATCGTCAACGCGAACTTGGTTTTTTATGGAGTCATTTAGGGAGGTGGAGGAATTGCTCAGACGGTGGTTGGAATCTGGGTTAATTTAAAAAATAAAATAGATTCAGCATTATCAAAAAGGTTTAGGACACCTAAAATTTTGAAGTTTAACAACTATGACTTGGATTTGCAAACATTCTTGCTAGGTTTTCTCTAATAATACCCAGAATTTTCATAAGTTTCGGGACAACTCCTTGGCGTTGTTAGACTAAGACGTTTTTTTATAACCTATTATTGAGTGGGGTTGAGATTTTATTAGGTTTTAAGTTAAAATCTTATTGGAAAGAGTTGAGCATGAAAGTTGTTTTGGGGAATTTAACCATATTAGGGGTGTTTAAGTTGGACTTTGAGTTTCATGTAGTAAGTTAATGATTGGCTTAGTATTTTTAATCTTGTCTGTTGGATGAGAATAAAGTGATATCCAATAGTTGGATGAGAATAAAATGATATCCAATAAATATGATATAAAGATAGTGAACCAATCATTAACTTATTGCATGGTGCTTAGTATTTGCCAGTTCAATCTTGATGATAGCATCTCACTATGATTAGATCATTCTTCCATTTAATAAACGGGCCAACCTAGGCTAAAAAAAACAATTACTTCCTACAATTGTTAACAATACATAGAGATAATGGAATTGTAAAAGGATAATTTTCAAAAATAAATTATAAAACCAAATTTAAGTATTTTAATCAATAAAAAATAGAGAGAGTTAATATTTGAGTACTTTAATTCTAGAGGTTAACTATATAGGGTTTGCAATTAGAAAGATTTCACATTTATATGTGTGAGACAGAAAAAGATAGCATTCTCCTAAAATTTCATTGCAAGCTTCCAAAAGCAAAGGAGACTATTGGAGATTGGACCAAGAAAAAGAGGCAAATATCCTCAAAATCCCTTTCAAATATTGAACAAAATATACAATCTCTTTGGAATCTGAATTCTTCCTTTGCTGCCCCTGACGATCTACACAATCAAATTACAACCCTAGAAAAATGAAGAAGGAAGATTCTTCTTGAGAGGGAGAAGGAATGGCGCTTAAAGAGTTGAGCTCTCTAGTTATCAACAAGGGATGACAATAGAAAGTTCTTCCAATGAGTAACAAACCACATGAAAACTATAAATATCATATGGGGTATTACAAGGCCCTCAAGGTGCATATGCCACTTCCTTCTCAGGCGTTGCCTCTGAAGGGATCTCCTACTTCAAAAATATTTTACCAAGAAAATTGGGTTTCCATTGAGTAGGTTATCCAATTCGCCCGACATTTTCCCCATTTTTGTGGAGCAGGATGATAATGATATGTTAGTGGTGGAGATTACAAAGAAAGAGTTGGAAGATGTCCTTCACAATTTTCAGAAGGATAGGAGCCCATGGCCAAATGTTCTCCCAATTGAATTTTACATCAAATTTTGAGACTTTATTTCCGATGATATACTCTCAAAGGTAGAATACTCTTATTCCTTCAAACAAATGTTGGGGCCTTTCAATTCCACCTTTCTAGCCCTCAATCCAAAATCTGACAACCCTACTTCCCTTGAGCACTTTCACCCCATCTCTCTCTGTAACACTATTTATAAGATCATCTCTAAAACTATAGCTCTACAACTGAAGCACATCCTCTCTTTCCACATCTCCCGTGAGCAGTTTGGGTTTCTTGTAAATTGACAAATTCATGAGGCCATTGGACTAGCCCAAGAGGCCCTCCATTGTATTCACCTTTCAAAACAAAAAGTCCTCATTCTGAAAGTCAATATGTTCAAACCTTTTGATCTTGTAAACTATTGATATATTTGTCTCCTTTTAATCCATTTGGGGTTTTCATTCTCTTTTCTCTCTTGGGTCCTAAGTTTCATCTCTTCCCCTTCCTTTGTGGTTCTTATCAATGGGGTTGCCTCCCCATTCTTCAATTTTGAAAGGGGTTTGCGGCTAGGTTGTCCAGTCTCTCCCTTGCTTTTTTTGTTGGTAGCGAAGGGCCTTAGTAGGATGATCTCTTCATTTGTTAAATTAGGCCTATTTAAATGTATTTTCATCTCTCCAAATTTTTTTTTGACCCATCTCCTTTTTGTGGATGACATCCACATCTTCTCAAATGGGGATTTACACCATATTATCCACATTCGGTCTCTCCTTGAGTTGTTCAGTCCAGTCACTGGAATACAAATAAATAGACATAAGTCATCTCTCTACTGTTGGGATTTACTAGAAAATGAATTATCCACCTTTGAGAACATCTTCCATATTTTTAGAAAAGGCATTGATCTTGCGATAAAATACCTAAGGTTTATCCTAAAACCTTTTAATTATCATATTCATGATTAGGCCTTGCTTCTGGAAAAAAATGAAAAGAGAATTCAAATTTGGAGCAATTGATGGTTGTCTCGAGTTGGATGCATTGTGCTTGTAAATCAATCATTGAAGCAATTCTTGTTTTTTGGGCTTCCTTGGTTTGAATTCCAAAAGGTGTTTTGGGGAAAATCCAACAAATTTTGGTCATATTTATTTGGTATAAGAAACATGAAAAATGTACCTTCGCACTAACTTCGTGGAACTCCATCTCTCTCCCAAAATCCTTAGGAGGTTGGGGTATTAAACAACTCTCAAATTTTGGCAATTAATTTTTACAAAAGGTATATGGTGCCTTATTTAAGGATTAGGACTTTGAGTGACTACAATAGAAAAAAAAAATACATCTAGCCCTTATCAATTTTGGATTGGATTTGTACTCCTAGAAAATCCTCAAGAAATGCATCCATTGCCTGCAAAGAAATACTCAAGACATTTGCGATAATTGGAAATCACTTATGTTGGAAGGTGGGTAATGGACAACATATCATAATTGGGAAATATCCATAGATATTAAGTCTTCATTGGCATTGGCTTCCTGACCCTTTGATTTGGTGTTTGGCAGACAAACATTTGTTCACCCTAAATTAAGCTACCTCTGGTTCTTCTTGGCTCTCAATTATTGATCTTCGTTTAGAGGGTGAGGATGCACCTTCTTGGGAACATTATATCAGGGCACTCAAATTCTCAAACATTTGTGTAACTGACAATGAGGACCAACTTATATGGACTTAGAGCTTGGACGGGACCTATGTGCTAAAATATGGTTATTCATCTCAAATCCTAGGTATGGAAAATTCCCCATGGTGGGGGAACTCCTTTGCAAACACAGTTGTCCTCCTAAATCTATCATATTCATGTGGCTTATGGAAAGTCCCAATATGGGAAATTCTTCAAAGATGTTCTTTTTTAGGGGCCCAAGATTTGTATCCTTTGCAAATTTGAGGCAAAATCTATCTCTCATATATTCATCAGTTGTCCCTTTACACACAGGTCTAGTCTGAAGTAAAACGTTTACACCCTCAAGCTCTTGCTTGGAAGGAAGGTAACATATATCGTTGCTTAAAACCCTATATCTTTAGCTCTATTCCAAATAATTTAAAAAGTATACTTATGGCTATTAGTTGGGGAATTTGGTTAGAGTGAAATTCTACTATCTTTGAATACTCCCCTCCTAATTTTCCCAAAGTCTCTTCTCTAAGTATTTCTGATGCAGGAGCATCTGGACGACCGGGTGAAGACCGAAACGGGACACACGAAGTTTCAGAAAAAGACTGGGGAGACTAAGCAAATCGACAAGGGACAGCAAGACTGTCAGTTTCTTTTTAATTTCATTTTATTTCTTTTGTCAGAGTCAGCTACAGTTATTTAGAATCTCTGTTAATTCATTTTAATTAGTTTATTTTACAGTTGTCAGTGAGAATTGTAACCAGTAGAATTAGTTTATTTCACATAAAGTACACAGTCACCTTTGTGGGGCCAGTGTTAGGATAGTTAGGAGTCAGGTACAAACAAGAAACTGAATGAGTTCGGTTATCTAACTGTTTTGTAAACAGTTGGGGACCAATGACCAACCGAATCCTCTCGGGATACAAAAGACCAAAAACAATTGCATTACGGGGTTCAGTTCAGCAGCGAAGAAATCAAATAGAGAAAACATTGTCATTGTTTTACAGAAAGAACTTCATTCCTCTTATTATTACATTTTCCTCTTCTAGAAATTATTGTGCACGACAGAGTAAATTTATATTCTATGTAAATCTTTACTTCTGAGAATTTAAAACTTTTCTGTACATTACTGTGATTAAAATAACAGTAACGAAGGACTGTAATCTATAGTCGAATATATGTAAACAAATTGCACAGGTAAGTGAATATGCAGGCGAACAAGCACAAGGAATAGTTCCCAGTTACCGCACACATAACGACCGCATACAAACAACAAAGATAGCTAACGAATCATGAAATAGGACGCAGGCAAACTACAGCAAGTAACCAGACAAGGAACGAACGAACGAGTCCGGGTAAGACACCGAACCAAAAAAAAAAAAATATTTGAAATCAAATTCGAATATAAAAAGTTGCATATATATATTATAATGTCGGTCTGAGCCAAAATAAATTAGTTACAGTCATCCATATGACGAAGGCCGAAACCTCTACGCTTTAAAACAAGCGTGACCTCAGAAACTTACAACGAGTCCATACATCGTTTCGAAGATAGGTAACAGACCCTACAGTGGCCGAAGCCTACTATAAACTAATGCAAACAGAAAATGCCGTGTAAGGCCAAAAAGAACAAAAGAAATCCTTTTCTTTTCCAAAAAGACCGATATCATAACTATCTACAGGCAAACGATATATCAGGACAAACGACAAGCAGAAAAGACGCAGAACTACCCGGGAATTGAGGCCACCGATTATTGCAGACACCCACAGTGCCGCCACCTGTAACAGTCAACAGAACAAACGTATGTGTTAGGGTTTGGAAAAGAAACCCAGAGGAAAAAAACCCCGTGACTTATTAAGTGTTGAGTTTTAACAGAAAGAAAGAAATGAAACTATGCATGTATGAGTAAGGGCTATAAGGGAGAAGGTTATTTACCTGAAAGCGGGCGGACGCCATGATGCCGAGAACATCCACCTGACCACGAAGGAGCCGGAGAGGTCAGCAGAGATTCGACACACGAAAACAAAACTATAACAGGGAAAAACAACTTACAGGTTGGAAGCGTTGAGCGCCGAGGCCGAGAGTAACAGATTCTCGAATGCACGTCATTCTGGAGCAGAGTGAGGACGTCGAGGCGGGAAATCACCAGACAAAGACCATGTATTCACCAACATACCAGTAACTTAGCTAAAGAGCAAATTCACAGAGAAGCCCGAGACAAAAAAACCATTGACAGAGACGCGGAACCAGAGCAAACTTACCAAAGCAACCGAGTAACAGAGGTACCAACGGAACCACGGTGGAAAACCACAACCTCCGACCGGAAAATCACCAAAGACGACCACACACAGACAAATATTTCCAAATACAGAGCCGAACCAGGAAACCAGTTGCAGAGCGTCGAAGTTCATAGCACAAATGACCAAAAGCGCGAAAAGGCATCGACCATAAACCATAACGGAGGATTAGGGTTAACCCCAAACCGAGGCAGATAGGTGTAGGACTGAGGAGAAGCCAGGTACGAGGGTAGGTCAACCAAGTACAGGTATAGTAAATGATCGGATCAATCACAGCCGATTGAAAATCAAACCAAATCAATTCACCAAAATCTGAAAGGTACCGGGTGCAGCAGAGTCGAGGCAGGGCCACGTGGACGGGCCACATCAATTGGTATCAGAGTAGTTTTTTTTGTTTTATTGTTTTATTGTTAGTTAAGGAAAGATGGCAGAAGTACAAGCACCAAGACGAGGGCGTGGCAGAGGTGCACGAAGAGGAGGAGGAGGAGATGAAGGATTAAGAGAACAGATTAGAGTTCTCACAGCTCGCTTGGAGGCAGTAGAAGCGGGTAGACGAAGAGACCCAGAGTTGGGAGATGAGAGTGAGGAAGAGACAGTAGCTGCTGCGGAGGCTTCGGATGATGAAGCTCTTGAACTTAGACTGCTGCGATCAATTTTGTTGGCCAGCAGCAAACCGAAGACAGAAATTTCAAATTATGATGGTAGTCTGTCTGTTGATATTCTGTTAGACTGGATTAGCGAACTGGATAAATATTTTGAGAATGAGGAGATTAGGGATGATAAGAAAGTTAAGTTCGCCGCTACAAAGTTGAAGGGACATGCCCTCTTGTGGTGGGATAATGTCCAGGCAGACAGAAAAAGATTGAATAAGACACCCATACGAAGTTGGGAGAGAATGGTAGCGAAACTGAAGGGCAGGTTTCTACCTAAAGATTATCAGGTTGACTTGTGTCGGAGAGTACAGAGTTTGAGACAAAAAGGTATGACTGTTAAAGAATACACCGAAGATTTCTACCGAGTCAATTTGCGTGCTGGTTACATGAACGAGACTCCAGAAAAGACAGCACGGTATGTTAACGGTTTGAGGATGGAGATCCTAGATGAAATTAGTATTCTTTCCCCCAGAAATATAGAGGAAGCTTTTCAGAGTGCTGTAAAAGCTGAGGACAAGATTAACAGAAAGCAAAATAACAGGAGGGGAAAAGGAAGTGGTAGAGGACGAGGACAGTCCTATGGACGAGGAAAGAGTGCTGCAAGTAATGAAGAAGGCAGTAGCTCGAAAACTTCAGGGACAGTTGACAAGGGAGACAACACTAGAGGAGGTCGGTCATATCAGTGTGGAAGAGGGAATGGCCGCGGAAGAGGAACTAGTTTCCAGTGCTACAGGTGTCAAAAATGGGGACATCAAACCTTTGAATGCCTAGAAGTGGAGCAGACAGGTCAGAGAGGAACCTATATGGTTCAGCCAGAAGAGGCAGACACATAGCCACGAGAAGTGGAAGATGTAGCAGAAACAGGAGAGGCATTGCTCCTGAATAAAATTCTGCTGAAGCCAACCAAAGAAGCGTCTGAACCGACTCAGCAAAAGTCACTGTTTCGGACAGTTTGTAAATCTCACGGGAAGTGCTGCAAAGTAATAATAGACAGTGGGAGTACAGACAACTTAGTTGCCACTGAGATGGTAGA